>REGL01000713.1:87616-125282 GCA_004194395.1 Aurelia aurita complex sp. Pacific | reverse complement strand
CATATAATCGTAAATATACGAAACATAGTAAATTCTATTGACCCCGGGATCTCGGGTGAAAACCTTCATCTCGGTTAACCGGGCTAGCCCGCTCCATGTAATCGGCCCCTTAAAGGTCCAATAACAGGTGCTCTTGTGAACATTTCAAAACAAGGATTCTTTAAGGGGCCGATTACATGGAGCGGGCTAGCCCGGTTAACCGAGATGAAGGTTTTCACCCGAGATCCCGGGGTCAATAGAATTTACTATGTTTCGTATATTTACGATTATATGGCAAGCGGGCTGGCCCGGTTAGCCGAGATCCCGTCTGCTGCCTACCGGGCTAGCCCGGCAAAACGGGCTGAGTGTTGCACATTTTTCTCATGTAATCGATTTTAGACCGGGCTGGCCCGGCAAAGCGGGCTGAGAATTCTGCAACGCATGCGCTTTGTGAACAGATTATACTATCATGGCGCCAAATATTTTACAGCCCGGGCTGGATTTCTCCATGTAATCATTTAGGTCATCTCAAGCCTCTTAGGAGAGCCAGCCCGCTTAACTTCCGAATAACATGATACAAGAAACAAGTCAAAATAAAGTAGAGATATGAAACGGATTTCCTGCATCAAAATAATGAGATTCTCAAATTATATTTTTCCAGTACTGGAGTGTCTTAATTTTCTGGCGATCGGAGGGTTTAGTTTTTTATAAATGGTTTCTTATAAAAACATGTGTAATCGCCGATGCTTTGAGGTGCAAAATCTTAAAAAGCAGGAAGCTAATAAATGGGGTCGCTCGCTTACTAAAGTTCACTGACAGGTACATGACCTCCCATAAGAGCGGATTTTTGAAGCGAAATTTCCTAAAAACAGATTCTAATTTTAGTAAAAAGCCTCAATGATCTATCAACACAGTTTGTTGGTCTATAAATAAAAATCAAATATATTGTAAGACTTACCCTCAAACAAGGAATTTTTTCGTCAACGACATTTATCACAAGATCTTGGTTCTTTGCTTGCAGAATTGGGCAAATTGTTTCCAGAAATCTAGCAGAAAAACACTGACTGTAACACCCCTGTAACATTACTGGCTTTTTTGCACTAATGAAGACACCGACTGTGATTTGCTGGGAGCTATCATAAAATGGCAACTATTGACTAAAATCGCATTAAATGCAATGTTCCAACAATTAATATTGGACAAAATATTTTGGAAAATTTTCGAACGCTTTTTACGGAATTTCAGACATTTTCAGAAAAATTTGGACAACTATGGAAAACGGTCTGTCTATATTTTAAATAGCTTGCCCTATGATAACAATGCTGTAACATATACCAATCATGCTTCATATTTATGTTTCAAATAGAATGGAGGCTTTTCAGATATGCAATAGCCTTTATCGAGGATGACAAGAATGATTTCTAAAGCGTACTTTGTAGAAAAATTATGATGGCAGTCCACAAAGTAGTTCTCCCAAACCATGCCTTGAATAAAAGTTAGTAAGAAGATGGAGGCAAAGAAACAAGACTTTAAATCAGCACAATAAGGTCTTTCGAACTGATGTTCTCTTCAGAGTGTGACAAACAATTTGCCTTGAATAACATAGCCTCCAACATATATCAAAATGCCAACAACAAACCTTCTACTGTCTTTGAACTTTTTACTGTTGTCAAAAGGAAATCTTTCAGGCTCTGGGTATTTTCTTTTAAGACCTTTTAGTGCATTGCTAGCATCTGTATTCAACTGAAAAATAGTAGAAGCGATGAACAAATATGTTACAATTAAGTTACTACAACTAACAAATTCAGAATGAAATTTCAGATGAGATAAGTCAAAATGAAAATGATCAGAAGTTTCTCTCCGATGCAAATCAATCCATTTGAAACATTAAATAGCTTAATTGTCAAAAGCACATTGAATTCTCTGGATGAAGGCTACATTGCTCTATTGCAATCTCTATTGCCATTACCAGCGTGCCTAAAATCCATTTTATTTTTTTCCAATATTCAAAACATTCATTGAGATCATTTCATATGAAGTTGCAAACAGAAAAGATTGTTGCTTTTTTGTACAATAAATTTCTTTGCTGTTCTCGAATTCAGTGGTGGATAAAATATTCAACTTCCAGCAAAGCAAATTCAAAATAAAATATTCTTACTTTTACCGTTTTATGAATTTTTTCTTGCACCAGATTTCAAGGCACTATTGAGCTACTGCACATCTGATATATTCAGTAAAAGAATAGAACCAAGCATTGAATTATTCTTTTCTTCTGTCCTTCCTTTTTCTTGCTTTCCTATTTACATTTTGTCTTTCTTTCCCGTCTTCCTTGCCCTTTCTATTTTTCATTCCTTCTCTCCTTATTCCTTTCCTTCTCCTTTCACTTATTTCCTCCCATTCTTTCTTCCCTTCTCTTTTCTTCCTTTATTTGACTTGTTAATATTCCTCCTTTTCCTCCTCAAGATAAACAAGCTTCCTGCACTTTTTCACCTCTGCTATAATTGCTCCCAATCTACCCCTTTTCCATTTGAAAGATATTCCTTGGAAAAAGCAGAAACTATTCTCGCATACCTTAGATACCCAGGTATATGCATGCAATAGATCTTTATAAATTGATGATTTATCTTCGCCAGGATCCAGGGAGATCAAACCACAATTCCCAAGGGCAACTGGCTGCGTATCTGGAAGCTTTGAGAAGTTGCTCGCTGTTTTCTCTAATTTGCTAAAAAGTAAATTGTCTTTATGAATGATATGAAGAAAGTATATAAAAAAAGTTCAACTATTACGTTAGCTGTATAGCTACCTTTCAAACAGAAAACAGAGCGTAGTTAAGATAAACAGTAACTTTTAATGACTGGAAGTGGACAGTAACTGGTGTTCCTCAAGGCTTAGTCCTTGGGCCTCCAGGGAGATCTTTGGATTCATCCTTCTTCTCTTGCTATAAAGGTTGTAGTATTTTCCCTTTTGGTTTTTGAGTAACTTTTGCAGCTCTGTTTGTTTTGAATTTGAGTTTGAAACTTTCCTTGTCTGCAATTACTAATCGCTGTCAATTATGGAGTCAATAGAAAGTAACAGGACGCTATTGTGTGACAAAATCTGTCCTTGTTAGGCTGATTTCTAGTCAGTAGAATTTTCCAAGAAGACAGGAATCCTATTGTTTATGAGTTGTCAATAGAAAGTCACGCCTGAGTAGCGATTTATTGTTTAAAACTCCGACCACTCAGAAAGTAAGGTTATTAATGCCATTATTTTGCAAGTAATTTCAACCTGTGACATGATTGTATATCTTTGATCGTATCTCTAACTCTATTCAATGATGCATCAGATTCTTGACTGTTCCATGAGGTGAATGTTTCCAGAAGTTGATGAACGTTGTCTTGCAATTCTTGTGTGGCCTTCAGAGCACTTGAAACTTCAGCTGAGAATATGGCTACATTTGTTTTTGATCCAGTATTGCCAGCAGGAGTTGACATCTTCCTTTGCAGATGAAGGGGCAGAGAATTCAGGTGCTTTTGTGATTCAGCCTGGTGAGAGACAAGATGATGGCGGTTAGTTTGCATTTTAGCAAGGGCCAAGTTGGATAGATCTATCCTGGAAAGAACAAAATCTTTCCCTGGATAGAATATATCTTGTCAGAATCTATCCTAGGAACAGAAATAAATCTATTTAGGAAAGAAAAAATTTTTTCATGGACAGAATCTATCGTGGACAGAAATAAATCTATCCTGGACAGAAATAAATCTATCCTGGACAGAATCTACAGTATCCTGGACAGAAAACAATCTGTCCGGGACAGATCCTGAACAGAAATAAATCTATCCTTGGAATTGGATAGAAATTAAACTTTCTTGGACAGAAAAAATCTATCCTGGATAGAATCTATCCTGGACAGGAAAAAGTTGTAAGGTATTTACTTTGGTTTAATCATACATTTACATTTTGCCAGAGCTGTCCAAGTTTTCATATTTCATATGGAGCCAGAACAAAAACTTGGGCGACTCAGATTTAACTCTAGAAAAGGCCTTATTTTGAAAGGCAAAGGATATTTGTGACTTCTTTTACCAGGGAAGGTCCAAATAATACCATCAAACATCATTTTTGCAGTGATGGATATTCGCTCGAGTTCCCCGAGTTTCTGATCTGGCCCTTTAACTCGATGATGCCTGCTTAGGTCTAGGATGTTTTGTTGTCCCTTCCCTCTTTTTCATCGTTCACTATATATTGAAAATTGCCTGTTTTTTTATTCCTGCCAAACGAATACTTACTTTATCCTTGTCCCAACTTTCTCTCTGCCTCTTTGAATTTTTCCTGCCCTTCTTTCTCTTTGCTCTGTCTGTTCTCTACCCCACAGATTCTTTCAAAAACTGCTTGAAAATGGCCGCTCTCTTTGAAGTGCCTCGTTTTGGAAACGCTAGCATTTTGCAAAACGTTGTTGCTGTTGCTTTTGTTGTCCATTATCCGTGGATAAATTTTTGCGGGAAATGACGTGGAATGTTTTGGTAAAGGAATCTTTGATGGAGATAAGGAGATATGAAGAAAAAATCGATGATGATAACACATGTTTGAACTAACTGCAAACAAAACAGTAGAATTTGGATGAATTGATAGATTAATGTTGCTGAATATTTGGAGATTTAATGGTGAGATCAGAGATAGAAATTAGCGGGAAGTTTTAGATACACGTGTATATGGCCTAAAGAGTGCCGGTGTTGCAGAAAATACTGGTGGAAAAAGACAACTCNGCTGTTGCTTTTGTTGTCCATTATCCGTGGATAAATTTTTGCGGGAAATGACGTGGAATGTTTTGGTAAAGGAATCTTTGATGGAGATAAGGAGATATGAAGAAAAAATCGATGATGATAACACATGTTTGAACTAACTGCAAACAAAACAGTAGAATTTGGATGAATTGATAGATTAATGTTGCTGAATATTTGGAGATTTAATGGTGAGATCAGAGATAGAAATTAGCGGGAAGTTTTAGATACACGTGTATATGGCCTAAAGAGTGCCGGTGTTGCAGAAAATACTGGTGGAAAAAGACAACTCAGAGGTAAACACCACCAGAAATGAAGGAATCTGATTTTTGTGGAATTTGGCAAAGAGTACACAACAAATAAAAGGGTTTTAGGAGCGAAGATTTCGCATTGAAACTGGCTGACAGAGTATCCGATCTTTGAGAGCAGCATTCAATAATAGGAGAAGTAACTGATATGATATGAAGTAACTGATATGATTCCCCCGTGATAATTAAGATCTTCACACTCATTTCTGACCAATAAACCTGCTCCAAAGCACCAGGAGAATCTAATACGTCTAAAATTAATCGATTCAAATGCAGCATTCTCTGAAGATGAAATTAAAAGAACGTGTCATTTTAACATTAGCTCTGAGCATCAGTATTTTGTTCATATTTCACATAAAATCTTCTCAAAAGAAAAATCTTGATCAGTCACCTACAGAAGAAGTTGATGATGAAAAAGAAAATGATGTTCAGAGTTTATTTGATTTAGATGGAATACATTCACATAGAAAAAGAGAGACTATTAAAAAGAAACATAGTGTAGATTTAATTGCAGTGAATAAAGAGAATAATGAAAGATTAGAGAAACTTGTTAATGATAAAGCTGAAGAAAAGAGTAGAACTGAAAATAGTAAAGAATCTGAAGAAAATGGTGTGAAAGAACATTTGTCAAGATCAGAGGACAGTTTGGAAGATGCAAATGACAATTCACCAAAAATTGATCCTTGGGACAAATGGTGGACAATGGTGGAAGAGAGACATGTAACAAGACCTGGAGATGATGAAAGTATAAATGAAATTCTTCACGCATTAGCAATGAATAAAATTATTAGTGCAAGTGTTGGAGCAAAAGGAACTCAGT
Organism: Aurelia aurita complex sp. Pacific; assembly: GCA_004194395.1. Taxonomy (NCBI): domain Eukaryota; kingdom Metazoa; phylum Cnidaria; class Scyphozoa; order Semaeostomeae; family Ulmaridae; genus Aurelia; species Aurelia aurita complex sp. Pacific. Next base: position 119,418 of record REGL01000713.1, on the reverse strand, counting down.
TGAAAGCATTTCTTAAATTGGATGGATCATCACATCAGAAAGTTGTCTTCAAACCTATGAGGTAGAGAAGTAAAATTATGGTAGTTTCCACTCTGTATTTCCTTGAATGAGTAATTCCAGAGGGGTACCTGACCAGGTTTTTGCCACAGTGTTTGCTGACTCTGCACCACAAGGTTTCTTTATTTGTTCCACAGTTCCATGGTCAATGGGTCTTTGGTCCATAATTTTTGGTAAAAAGTATACCTGACCTTATTCCAACGTTTTTCGTTCATTGTATCAAAATCGTAAAAATTGATACACCGTTCCTTATACCAAAACTATGAAAATCGATACCTTCCCAATGGCACATCCCTATACCCAAAATATATGTGGTGCCCAAGGGTGAGTACCCTCCCTGAAAAGCCTCTCAGAGTTGTAGGAGATATAAGTAATAGATAAAGGTAGTGTATACCAACTTATACATTAATGAAGAAGTTGCAAGTGGGGTGTTAATGACTCAGCTCTTAAAAATTGTTATCTTTGAAACTGGATTACTTGGAAATTAATAACCAATAGACCAGCCAACCAAAGAGAGAGTTATACCACCTTAAAACCCCACGTTAACTGTTTATCAAGCAAAAAGTGCAAGTTTAAGTACATAGTGGATGTGACAAAAAGTTTCAGAAAATATGCTTTTCGGACATTGCAAAATTTATCATATTATGTCCTGTTATGTTTAGCATCAGCCATGACATAAAATAAACAATGCACTTTGGTTTATGTCACAATATACTCCCTATGTGATTTATGAATGAATATCATCATCATCATCATTATCATCATCAATATAATAAAGATGTTATTCAGCTTTGTAAACTTACACTTGAAAATTTCAATAATTGAATTCCTAAATGAACCCACATAATCCTCTTTGTGTTTACATTCCATTTAAGTTTTGAATGCATTCTTTGCACAGGTATCCAAGGGACCACATCATTGAAGGAAAAATCTATGATGGTTTCGATAGGCACAATGGTGAAATAGCTGCATTTCATTTAGACAGGTACGTTATTTACATTAGTTTTCTGTATCAACAACTAAAGCATCATTTGCAAAAGATCCTGAAGAGTAAGAAGAGTAGATCAAGAATAAAGAATGGAGGACCCAGCAATGATACCTGTGGTAGACACTGCAAGACTTACAGAAACTTCTGCAAATAAAGCAATAGGGCTTGTTCAACAAATTTGAAGGCAGAAACACTGCAATATGATGAAAAAACAACAGCAAATGAGTGTGAATTTAAAGAATATATATATTACCAATATTTCGTCCTGCCATGCAGCACTTCTTCAGGGCTTTTATGTGACAGTTATATTCAGAATTTAAATAAAGCTCTTCTCATTCAACAAACTACTTTCAAGCAAGAAGAGTTTCGCTGATCGTCCATAAATTTGAGAAATTGGGTGTATTATAACAACCATTACCATTTTGGTGTCATTGTTAGATGCATTCTAGCCTATGAGTAAACCCATTATCCAAATGAAGAAAGGCTCCACAAAATAAAGAGCAAAGGCTTGCTGCAGCCACCCAATTAATCATAATTTTAATCCTCTTTTCAAATAATATGTGAAACACATGTCAACAAAGGTAGCATAACTTAAGTTCCAGAAACCTAGAAATGGCAGCAGCAAGCTGTTTCTCTTTGTTTCGGAGACCCGTTCTTCTTTTTGATAATGAGTCTACTCGTAGGCTACCGATATTCATGTTTTTGTCAGATCAGTCAATTCAATTTCCGATGCAAATGCTTAAGCCTTCATGGTAAAGAGACTCTTGTNAAACTTCTGCAAATAAAGCAATAGGGCTTGTTCAACAAATTTGAAGGCAGAAACACTGCAATATGATGAAAAAACAACAGCAAATGAGTGTGAATTTAAAGAATATATATATTACCAATATTTCGTCCTGCCATGCAGCACTTCTTCAGGGCTGTTTTGTGACAGTTATATTCAGAATTTAAATAAAGCTCTTCTCAAACTACTTTCAAGCAAGAAGAGTTTCGCTGATCGTCCATAAATTTGAGAAATTGGGTGTATTATAACAACCATTACCATTTTGGTGTCATTGTTAGATGCATTCTAGCCTATGAGTAAACCCATTATCCAAATTAAGAAAGGTTCCATGAAACAAAGAGCAAAGTTTTGCTGCAGCCACCCAATTAATTATAATTCTAATCCTCTTTTCAAATAATTTGTGGAACACATCTCAACAAAGGTAGCATAACTTAAGTTCCAGAAACCTAGAAATGGCAGCAGCAAGCTGTTTCTCTTTGTTTCGGAGACCCGTTCTTCTTTTGGATAATGAGTCTACTCGTAGGCTACCGATATTCATGTTTTTGTCAGATCAGTCAATTCAATTTCCGATGAAAATGCTTAAGCCTTCATGGTAAAGAGACTCTTGTGATAAGTTGACTGAAATTTAGATAACATTTTTCAAAATTTCAAAAATTGTATTTCAGGATCTTGGGTTTCAATAGAGCCCCACCAGTTGTTGGTCGAAGAGTAAATCTGAAGGAGGAATTTAAACCAGTGACTGAGAATCGATTGCTGAAAACATTTTTCACTAATGGTAAGACTCATTATCCTTCTGGTCAGATAAATTCAATTTCGCTCAAGATGTAGTTGCTGCAGCCAAACAATATTTGACATTTTTTCAAAAAGTGATACTGTAATGTAATGAAAAATACGTCCCTAGATATCAGAGATATAATATCAGAAAATGTCTTGTTTCACAGCCAATATATATTCAGTTAGATTCTGTAATGTACTTGACTTTAATGGGTCATTCATTCCCATTGATATGGGAGATTTTCTGCAGAAAGCCCCTTTCAAAAACCTCCAAAAACGATTGAAGATGTGGAGCAAAATTTTCTTTGGTTTTCCTTCCTAAGAATAATTAAACTTACGTATTAGCATGTATTCTGTCCTTTTGGGAGGATGGACTCCCCCTGAATAAGTAATCCATACTACCTGGGAGATTTTTCATCTTCCCAAAAGATGCGAACTCATCAAGTCATTGATTTTATGATGTTTTTTAAGGTTTCTCAAAGCGACTTCTCGAGAAAGTCCCTTCTAAAATCTGATCAGAGTGACCGATTTCAGCCAGAGAGACTTCAAAAGTAATTTACAATGTTTGTTATTCAACCAGATATTGCAAAATATTATTGCTTTGATATTTAGGGAACAGTAACCTTTCAAATGGCATGTGCTTTTTCCACTTCAACTTACCCGGTACGACATTTGAAACAGTAGGCCACAGTAGGTTTGGTGTTAAAGCAAAACTGTACGTCTTGAACATCTGAAGAATGTCCTAATTTATTTCAATTTCTTTAAAATCTCCAAGCAGAATTATTTATCAGAATGATGTTTTTCATTTGATCTTCAACAGATAATGGTGATGAATGTTTCTATGGAGTTTGTTATTATTGCAAAAAGGCAGAGGCAGCGTGTGCCAATGGAAATATGATGGAAGGATCTGTGACAATTTGGTTACCACATGGATGGGATCTTGGGAAAATGAGGCATCCTTGGCAAAGAACATACAATAAACGAAAAGCAAGGTGAAATATTTTATTACATTGAATCATGTTCGTAGGTTTCACTTGTCTGATATTAATTTGACTCACCCTCCAACAATGAGTTGTAGATTGTGGATGTAGCAGCATAGAAATCAAATCCTTAAAAAACATTGCACGAGAGGTTAGAGCATCGTTCGTTTGCTTTAAGGGCTTAGAAGGAACTTCAGCTACTTTGTTATTGGTGTTTATTGGCAACCTTTGATGTCTTGATCATTTTCAGAATTACAGTGCCTTCTTAGATCAAAAATTCAACAAGGCTCCATGCTTGCAGGCCTCGTTACGCTTCCCTTCTTGTTTTTTTTAACCCCCTTGACACAAAAACGCAACCTGTATCAAAGCATAAATTCAATGAAATTACAAAAGCAAAGATATTTCTTTCTGTCTTTGAAAATACTGTTACATTTCTCCCAAGTTAGAACCAACTCTCATACAGCAGATTACAATTAGTCAATTTCTAAATCCCAAATCACCACGAAAAAGTTTTCTCTTTATGTATGTATGTATGTATAATTTTGCCATCAAACTAATAGTCATAAAAAGTAAAAAAAAAACTGAAAACAAAAATATTTGCAAAAAATCCTAGAATTTAATGTTAGTTTTACGATAGTCTGAGCACTAATATACACTAACATGAAGCAATTAAATAAGGTATAAGGAAAAACCACCATCAAGAATAAACAGAAAACAAAATATAAAAACACGACTGTTTAATAGAAACATTAAATGAGGTATTATTATGAGGTAGATATCAAAGATTGGCAAGGACCACTTATAACAATGTACCTCAAGGCCGTGAAATCAAATTTGAACGATGCATCAACCAATCGTGCAATGTTATTAAAGGTTTGATTCATATGCCAGATGTAGCAACTAAAGAGCAGAAACATACAACCAAGGTAATGAGTCTATTGTAGGTCTGCACGCTGATAACCTAATCATGATTCTTGTTGTAAATTCGTTGTGTATTTATTTTGTCATTAGATGGGAACTGGACCAAAATTATTGCCAAGATGTCATAACAGTATCACCATATGATGCAGGACCAAGATTACTTGATATCATGGACACAGCAATATTCGACTTTCTAATAGGTGAGATTTCAAAAGTTTACTGCAGACCGACACTTACGACCTTCTAGCTTCCATTATTGAATCTACAATGGTCCTCGAGTTCTTGAAAGCGTATGACAGACACATGAGTGACAACAAGTTTGCAGTCAGTTGATTATTTGGACTGGCCCAAGTCGTCTCGTAAGGGAGAAAAGCACTCTTTCTTCTATACAAGACGACTTGGGCAAGTCCATTGATTATCATGAGAAACTTTAAGTAGGGCTACGTAGGCTATTTATCCGTTCATACCCTTAAATCCATATATTATTGTTATTATTATTATTAGTACCTATATATGTATATTATATGTGTATTACCTATATATGTACCTATATATGTATTATATGTATATTATTTTATGGTTTGGAATGTGTCTAGGGTATTTTTGTTTTTATCTAAATAAGTTTATGTTAATTTTGTTTACGCTGTAAAACGTCTGTATTATTGTACAGTAAGTCTATAGTTTGGAATGTATCAACGGTATCGTAATTTTGATTTTATGTAAATTTTATGTTAATCTAATTTTATTTACATTGTTTATAAACCTGGCTGTCCGGAGTTGTAAAGTAAACTGATGAAGATTTTAATCGAAACGTCTTGACAAATAACAGTGTGTTTTTATATAATTTATTTTCTGTTGTTTTTTGATGGTGCTTTTAGTTTAATTTTATTATTATTAGTATTATTATATTAAAGCCTGACAGCACTTTATGTGTTTGCTAAATCATTTGTTTCTATGCAGGCAGTCATGATGGGGAATATCAAACACATTTAACAACACAATTGTACAAGATTGTAGAAAGCAAGATTGCGATTCATATTTGGGGTGTTAAGTTTCGACTGAAATACTTTCCTGTGCACTGCATTTTGTAAAAGCCCTGGAGCTGATGGACAAATTAGAGCCTGGAGATTAGACCCAAAATTATTCATCATGATGTCGCGTCTACAGTTCTTTGCTTCATCTTTCATTGACATCAAATCAGATTTTTTTTTATGATATATTCAAATAAAATTTACAATACAGATTACGAACTACATTACTTACAAAATTGCCCTACAATACTACTAGGACGATCAACCCTAGGGAGCAAAAGGCTGTGTCTACCCCGAGGCCATTAAATAAGGATAATAAAGGAAAAGAAACTACTTTAACTATGCGACAAAAACCGGGTGGCTTATGAAGGGATGGGTAAGTGGCTACAGAAATTCACTCGAATCGACCAGTTTCATGGATAAAATGTAGCGTTAGCTCAAGAATATGTATATTTAGTGGAATGGGAAAATCTTTATTGCCATACAATAAAAGTTGTAGTAAAGCTTCATTTGCAAGATTTACATATCCAAGTGGCCGTATTAATGCCTAGATTCCAGCGAGGAGGTCTCGTCTTTGTCAAATGTTGATGGTCTGAGGAATGAGTCATGACACATCAACCTTGCAAACAAAACAACACGTTTCAGTTCATCCGTTCATCCATGATTTGCAGCATTTTGTGTTCTTTCCACAGGAAATGGAGACAGACATCATTACGAAACTTTTAAAAAAGGAGGTGCACATGGAATGCTCCTTCATCTCGACAATGGAAAAAGGTAAAATCTTCCACCATTCTTCAAACTTTCACAAAGTGTCTTTTTCAATTTTCTCCTTCCTTCTGTCACAGATCCAAATTTTTTGCAATCTTTCTCTCAAAATATTTTTCAAGTTTTTGTGTTTCCGACTGTAAATGAGTGAGTCCTTGAATTAATGGGGTCACTTGACTGTGGAACAATACAACAGTCTACATTCTTTGTCATAAGACATGAATTTCCTTCTTTTTAGTATATTTTTACGGTAGTTTATGTTTTGTAAATTTGAAAGATTATCATAATTCGAAACTTTCTTCTTCCATAGTTTTGGAAATCCTAATTCAGACGAACTGTCAATCTTAGCTCCCATAATGCAATGCTGCAGGTATGTAAATTGTTGCACTTTTCGCGGCACTTTTTGGTTTGTTGTGGTTGAGTCGGATACAAAGCCTACAATGAATTCAACTTGGGTGATATGTGGTGTAGTTTCATAAAACTGGCTATGAAATATTCATAAAGGCAAGTGACACCCTCCCCCCCCCCCCACTGTTAAATGCAATTTGTGCAAAACGATCTTGTAAGAAACTGTCAAGAAACTTCAATGCTTAAAATCTGATGATTTCAAGAAAATTTTAGTTGTGGGTGAATTCTTCTGAAAAGAATTAAAGTCTTTGGTGATTTTCTTGTAAAAAATGTCCACCCAATATGTTTTATAAGAAACCACTTGCAAAAAACTCAACTCTCAGATCGTCAAAAAGTTAAGAAACTGCAGAACTGGGAAAATATGACTTAAATTATTCAGTTTGATAAGGGAAGTCCTAAGCATAGTTTTACTTTATTTTCACATGTTTCCTGTATCATATTACTCGGAAGGTTTTGAGCGAAGTCTAAACATTGGAAAGGTTAAAAACATTTTGTTTTAAAATGTTCACGAGGGCTGAGGAAGGGAACATAAAGATGGTTATGGAATCTTTTAGAAAATCTGACTACTTAGTGATAACTTTAAGAAACTTCCAGTAAAGGCTCCAATTCTGAGTTTCTTATAAAACATACATGTATTCGTTTTTCGTGTATTAGTGTGTTCGGCTTCCCATACGTTTATTTGTTCCGTGTAACTGAGTTTGGCGCTAATTTTTTCCTGAAATATTCTGGAATATAGACTGTTGGTTGTTTCATATATCTTGCTCGAATTTCACTAATCCAAATCTATGCAGAATAAATTATCTTAAGCTGTGCTTTTACATTTTTTCAGCCTTCGCAAGAGTACATATGAAAGACTAAAGAAAATCCCCACAGATGAAAAATCTCCAAATTCACTGGGTTCAAGACTGCGCAGTTCTCTCCTTTCAGACCCCATTTCCCCTGTTATGTCAGAGCCTCATTTCAAGGCATTGAATAGGAGGCTGGGAACAGCAATGAACATTTTGAAGAATTGTATTGAATTGAATGGATTGAATAATGTTATAAAAGATGATGGACTTTAGCATCGCTTCACTTTTTATCGGAATTTTTAGCAGATGAAATAGTTTGATATTTATAATTTTCAAAATTAGTGAAATAGATATATTCGTTACAATTACAAACATACCTTTCATTCTCATAACCACGCAGATAAATTGAAATTCAACACAATTGGCACTTTTAGAAACAGAATTCATATTTCAATGGGAAGTAAATCATGGACCAGAATCGAATAGGTGGAATTCTAGTTCCCATACAAACCCCTTGCCAGCATTTTTCTAATTACTAGCATTTTAGTTTTGAATGTTGCCTGGCCACATACTTTTCATATTCCACAGCCTGCCAAACGTGTCAACTTCTCTCACACCTAAGTTAGCCTTTGAATAACAAGGACAGATTTTGTAACACAATAGCATGAGATGCTTTTGTTGACACCTGAATTGAAAGCGATCAGTGGCTGCAGACAAAGGAAATTCTCTCAACTATAGATTCAAAACATACAAAGCCGCAAAAATTTCTCTGAAACCCAAGTAACTAGTGCGCTTGTGGTGCATTCCTTAAATTATTTTTAAGAGCAAACATGAGCATATATCGAAAGAAAAAAGATATATCTACATATCTACCTCGGGCATTTTATTTCTTTGGTTCAGAAGCTGAGCAGTAAGTGCTTTAATTACACCCAAAAAATAAGAGAATTGAATCGCCTCCCTATCGGCTTTTGAATCAAATAAATTAAATGCCCGTGGCAGATGTGTAGATATATCCTTCTTCTGTCGATCTATGCTCGTAGTTGCTCTTAAAATCAATTTCTGGAATGCACAACGAGCGAGCTAGCTACCTGGGTTTCAGAGAAACTTTTGCGGCTTTGTTTGTTTTGAATTCATGCTTTAGAGAATTTCCTTTGTCTGCGATCGCTAATCGCTTTGAATTGCGGTGTCAATCAAAACCAACTCGTGCTATTGTCTTACCAAATCTGTCCTCGTTCCTTTGAATGATAAATTAACATTTCAATTTTGAATGTCGGCCACACACTTTTTATTCCACAGCCGCCACGCCAAACGTGTCAAGCTCTTTCACATCTAAGTTAGCCTTTGACTGAAAGACTAACATTTTAGTTTTGACTGTCGGCCGCAACTTCCTTCACACCTAAGTTAGCCTTTGAAGATTAACAATTTCGTTTTGACTGTCGGCCACATACTTCTTACAGCCCGACAAAAACGTTTTAATTTTTTTGTTTTAATCATTCGGTATATCAATGCATTTTTGCTTCGAAATAATAACCAGATGGAAAACCTTGGTGAAAAGGTTCTTACAAAAAGGAATAAATATTGAAGATTTCAGCCTGTAGGTTCTTATTTGAGGAAGGTCCCCCGTAAGATATGCAGGTTTTCACTGTATTTTTCATAAACACTGTAAAAGCTCTATAAAGCCCCCCCCTCTCCAATAAGCCCCTCCCCTCGGAGCCAATATTTTACATAAACCCCCTCTCTATTCCCCCATTTATATCAAATTTCACAGAGGGTACCAACGATTTTCTAGTTATTTAGCTGAACAAGTTTGCAAGTTAATTTTGATATAGTTTGGGAAAAAACTGTGTCGAATTTATGTATTTAACTCGTAAAATTGTATATTGAATCCGCAGAATATGGGGTAAAAGAACTGAAAAGCTATAATTTATATCCTTGTCATTTGCTTTTGTTAATAAGCCCCCCTCTCTAATTAGCCCCTTCTCTTTAAGCCCCCCTCTGGGGTTTAGGCCCCCGGTGGGGAGGGGTTTAACAGCGCTTTTACGGTATGTAATCCACGAGACCTTCAATAAAAGCACGAGACATTCATCATCATCTATTCCTTGCCTTCCCAGTGTTTCAAATAAATCGAAATTGCAAAGATGGTTTTTTCAGCTTCATTCTGGGTGCAATCCTTCAAAAGGCGTTGACAAACGGTGCCAACGCTCAAAAGAAAGTGAATTGCTGTTTCCAAGTGTCAAAGNTTAGCCCCTTCTCTTTAAGCCCCCCTCTGGGGTTTAGGCCCCCGGTGGGGAGGGGTTTAACAGCGCTTTTACGGTATGTAATCCACGAGACCTTCAATAAAAGCACGAGACATTCATCATCATCTATTCCTTGCCTTCCCAGTGTTTCAAATAAATCGAAATTGCAAAGATGGTTTTTTCAGCTTCATTCTGGGTGCAATCCTTCAAGAGGCGTTGACAAACGGTGCCAACGCTTAAAAGAACGTGAATTGCTGTTTCCAAGTGTCAAAGATTCACATGAATTTGATATTAAACACATGATAAAGAAATAATATGCGAATACGCCATGAGGAGCGACGGCGAGAAACCCACGAAAATCTACTTCGAAATTGATAAAGAAATAATATGCGAATACGCCATGAGGAGCGACGGCGAGAAACCCACGAAGATCTACTTCGAAATTGATTAAAAGTGGCAGAAAAATGTCTCCATAAAAGACCATTCAGCTGCTTCTGAAGAAAAGGTGCTAATTGCTAAATAGTATAAAAGAATGGTTTACAAGTAAAAATCATTTGAAGATTTCTCAACGGAGAAGAAGAAGAACGTTTTCCTCAGGTTGCACATGAACTGACTGGCATTTTAAACACGTAAGTAATACAGTACTGTTGAACAGTTCATGCAAGAATGCAAATCATCGCTCAAGTAGTATTACTGGCTGATTCAGAAGAAAATCTCGACGTTTGAAAAATCATCAACATTTTCTGTGTTATCAATCTAGCAACTAGCAAGGGTAAATTTTGTAAAACAAATGACACATTTCTGTCAAGACAAAGCACCAAATTTTGATTTCATTTAAAAAGAAAGAAAATGGTATCAGAATTTAAAAGAACCCAATAAAACAGGAAGTTTTTCAAGTCTAAATTAATAACATTTCAATTCTTCTTAATTTTACAATATTGTAAGACTATGGTTTTAAATTCTTACTTGTCTCTTGCTTCACTGGTTTCAGCATCTTTATCTTACTTCACGGACTGTTATGCGACATCTTGTGATGTGGGGTCAAAATTCTCTGTCGAGAAAATGTCAAAATTCTCTGTCCATACTTGTCTGTCATAGCCTCACGTTTTCAAGACTAGCAATTCAGCAGCAATGCATAGAGACGTGACTTTTCACAAAGATCCAACAATATATAAACTCACATTTACAATATGGCACACAGATGCAGAGGGTAACATTGAAGATTGCAGGTGTCTTCTCATTTCTTTTTCTTTGATCTCTTTCCTTCACCTGAAATAAAGATCAAACAGTTGTCAAATTCATTCATTCACTCAATCATTCTATTTACAGTATAATGTCTTTTCTAAGTAGGCTGGAAAGATTTCTAGCTATTTATAGAAAATGTAGGCCTTCTCTCCATGCCACATCCAAAGGCACAGGATCCCTAGCTGAACTTACTGTACCTTCCGAAGGATGGAATTCAAATCGCAACTACAATTACAAAACAAAGGGCATGAAATCTTAAAAAAATCTTCTGTAAATGGTTACGAAATAAAGACCTGTTGGCTATTTTACAAAGAGTTCTGGATCAATCAATATTTCTATAATTTTTGCAGAAATTATTTTAAGGATAAATCTTTGTACTTCACAGAGGAACAAACAAAACATTTGTATCTCTTATGATTGTTTGGATATTCGTGGATTTTTGAAAGAGTGGCTTGGGTGAAGCCATGACACAAATTGCAGAAAGCAATGGAAATGTGCCTACCTAAAACAAATGGCTTTCACAGATGTTTTCTACAATTTGGGAACAGAGCCCCTCTGAAAAAATTTAAAAATTCTTCACATGCTGATAAGAATAAGAATTCATTATTTGGCATGGAAGCCTGTAAAAGATTTTGAACAAGAATTCTTAAATTATCTAAAATTTCAAAACAATTCTTAGGCAGGAAAATAGAGTTAATGTGCACATGTCCTGTATTGTACTGCACACCAGCATTTATAAAAGATTGGATGCCGAATTGGAATAATTTAATAAATACCATGTGAACTTTTAATTCCGAATGTGAATTCATTGTTTGAGAAATTATTTCATTTTCTATATATTCCAATTAAATTAAAGTGCTAAATTTACCAACCTTTCTTTGGTGCAACTTTTCCTCTAGCTTTTCGTCTTGCAGCCATTTCCTCTTTGAAATCCTACAGTATAAGAAAGTTGCAAGTTAATAATTCAAGCCCATTTTTAGCTCTGCTGTCCCAGAGAAGCATCTTAATGCATTAAGATTGTTTAACTTTCTATGACGTTGTTCAGAGTGAAACTATGTAAAAGCAAAAGAAACTCACCAAATGTTCATCATGATATATCCCAAGATGTCTTAATTTTTGCAGCAGAATATTGAATTTATTTAGTGGTGGATAATAGCTTGTTCTCACAGGACCCCAAGGCTGTTTTCTGTACATATCAATAACTTTAGCTGATCTGCAAAGAGGACAAGAATGTCTTTAATCATATCATCTCATAAATTTTGCAAAATGCACACGGAAAATGTATGCCTGGCTACCAGATTAGTTTTATATCGGATTGGCGTTGTTTACATGAGACCGTTTTAATTGCATATCGGATTGGCCTTCTGTTTATATGAGAATGCATCAATCCAATATGCTTCATATCGTTTTTGCGTTTTCAAATGAAAACGCTCTGAAAGTGGCATGCAACGAATCCAATATCATGTAAACGGTTGAATCCAATATCAACTCAAAACGGAATCTCTTTATCAATTCTAAAAGCATGAGTGTAGGGGAAGATGAAAGTTGGGGGGGGGCTGCCATACAAGAATCCATTGTTTACATAAATTTTGCCTGAATTAGGGCAGATCTCTGCCCGATTATGGCTGATTCTTGCAAATTTTTACAACGTTGGGTAGCCCCCCAGCCCCCTGTCTCCTACACCTATGTCTACAAGCCTCCTCTTCATCTGGTGCACTGCGCAGTGTGCGTTAAAACAAAGCTGAATCCTCCACAGCACAAGACAAAGTGTTTCTGTGTAAACAGAACCCCAATCGGATACAAAATGAAAATGGTGTCATGTGAACGGAAAAATGTTCATATCGGATTGCCACCTCCAATCCGATATGACAACGGTATGGTGTAAACGGGTGCTTATTTTATAAAATTTGATTCAAGTCAAATTGTTTTGATATAGCGCCCAAAGCCCTTGCTGAAAAGTTTGCTGTGCACACTAAAGAGCTTTGGTGAAAAATTGCAGCAATAACTATTGGATAGAAAAACAATAGGTTACTGTTTCAAATACAACAAACAGAGTTCGCTGTGCAGTTGCAAAGATTCCAGCCTTGTCCAACCATACTGGAAACATGTACGTTTTGACCCAGTGATCTTCTGGCGTGAAGCAACTTCATAAAAACAGGGTAGAACAATAGGTCTATTGTTTAGAAACAACTACCGGGTGTCTCAAAAAAGTGCCCCCTTTTGACTGAACAAGGCAACAAAACGAAACATTTTAGAACTTTTTGAATTCATGGCCACATACCTTGCATTTTGAAATCGACCACCAAACACCAGAGATATGAGTTCACAAGGTCAAAATTTGGAGTGTGCTTGAAACCAGAGGTTTCCAGAAATGGCCTAGCCATAGTTTGACACCACACAGGCATTTTGCAAATGAATTTTCAACATTGACCTTTAATTTTTACTTTTGAATAGATTTATACCTTGAATTACTTCAATTGCTCTTGCAATAACTTTTCTTTTGAGGAATCGGTCCTTGTATTGCATTTGATCCCAAATGTTTTGTATTGAAGAAGAGGAAAAGGAACACATGCGCACTCAGGGCCGTAGGAAGAAGCTTCGGATTGGGGGGGCAATTGTTCTTAAAACAATAGAGAACAATACATCTAATTAAATCATGTGACATAGCACCATTGTTTTAAGGAATTATTGGGGGGGCTTGAGCCCCCCCTGCCCCCTGCTTCCTACGGGCCTGTGCACACTTAATTTGGACATGTGGCATGACTTTATCATTCTTACCACATTTCTACTGTATTTGTTTAATCAGCGCCATTTCCGTGCGTCTTTTATTCTTTTCAAAAGCAAAAAACCAAAATTTAAAGTCTACAGGTACTTTGGAAAATGTCCAAGATACAAATCATAATTAGGCCCTTTTTCAAAACATCTTGTTTTGGGTGCACTGTAAATTTTGACATTGCGAGCCTGTAACTCCGTTGTTTGGTGGACGATTTCTGAATGCAAGGTATGTGCATCTAAGTTGAAGATTGATAAATTTAGCTGTGAAGTCGGGGAGCAATGACATCTTATGGTTCGGGTACTATCTCCAGTCAAAATGGGGTACTTTTTTTAGACACTAGGTAGGTAGTGTGGCGTAAACCTCGTCTGGCAAAAATGTGTCAAAAGCCCAACTTGTTTCTGGTACAACTACAAAAATATGCAAAAGCATTTATTTATTGTTCAGAAAGCTATCATTTCAATTCTTTGGATTTTAAATTTCTATCAACAGTCTTTTTAACAGTAAGAAAGTAAGGAAGTAAGATGGGCAATCCTTTTTTGGATGGCCAGGAGTGGCAGAGCAGAGATCTCTTCAAAAAGTGCTTGCTAAAAATACTCCCTTTCCTCCTGTCCTAATTCCTACTAAAACTAGAAGTAGGTAGGCCTATTGTGTTGTGTGTTCTTTGCATGCATCATCTTTCCACTCACCTTTCAGAAACGGGTCTTGGAAGGTTACCAAATATCTTTGCACTTAAAACAGCCATTTTTCTCACGTATGAGGAATTCATCTTTTTGGACTCTTCCCTCTTTCTTTTTCCCTCCACTTCTTTTCCTCTCCTCTCCTCAGAGCTCAGCTTAGGCCATTCGCCCCGATTTCATGGCTCTAAAAATCTCAAACGGAGGTCGGAATCGATCAATTAATCAATCAATCAATCAGTCAATCAATCAATCAGTCAGAAAAAAATTGCGAATCTCATTCATTTTAACAAAAATATAAAAACTCACGAAATAAACAAACAAATAACAACATCTTACAGTTTTTTTTCTGTTGGATCATATTTCGTTTGCACGTATACAAAACTCAACTACCGTATATATCGGGGACTTCCTGTCGGTTGCAAAAGAGTTTTTGAAAAAAAATACGAAAAAATACCTTGTGTGGCGTACGAAGAGGTGGCTGTGTAAAACGTTCATTTGTTTTCGTTAACTATAATTGGTATTGTTTTCGCTTCTACTCTGACCATCACCCACGTCGACCATGTCGCAAAAGAAATCGATAATAATAAATTCCCACTGTTGTAGATCTATGGATTTGCCGATCTCTCGCATGCATTTATTGATCTATTCATTCGCGCCCTTTGTTTTCCGCGTTCAAAAGGCGATTTCTTTTCTTCGATTCGAAACGATCTCTAGAGGAGTTAGTTGAACAGAATAACAAAATTGTGGAATCTATCCAGATTGAGGCAGCAGTAAAAGTCAGTCGAAGATTGATTGATAGATGATTATGCAGATATCCTTATGGACCAAACTTCGCAGAAAGTACTTCACATACAATTGATATTATCACTCTATATTATCCACTCTAATTGATTGATTAATGTTTAATTTTCTGCAGATATTTCAAGTTTCAACGACAATTTGGAATTGAACCAGATGTTATTCATCAAAGAGGCTTATTAACTGGTCATTCACGTGAAATGCTATCGATTTGAATGAATTTTGTCAGGAAGAGAACCCTGGCTGATAATAAACAAAGGTTCGTTCTAAAACTGGCAATTACAGAGAACCCCCAGGATCTAATTAGAGCAGAGTCGACTCTGATTGGAGGTCTTCTTTAGCNTGACCATCACCCACGACGATAACGTCGCAAAAGAAATCGATAATAATATATTCCCACTGCTGTAGATCTATGGATTTGCCGATCTCTCGCATCCATTGATTCATCTATTCATTCGCGCTCTTTGTTTTTCCGCGTTCAAAAGGCGATTTCTTTTCTTTGTTGGCGATTCGAAACGATCTCCAGAGGAGTTAGCTGAACAGAATAACAAAATTGTGGAATCTATCCAGATTGAGGCAGCAGTAAAAGTCAGTCGAAGATTGATTGGCAGATGATTAGCAGAGATCCTTGTGGACCAAAATTCGCAGAAAGTACTTCACATACGATTGATATTATCTATCCACTCTAATTGATTGATTAATGTTTAATTTTCTGCAGATATTTCAAGTTTCAACGACAATTTGGAATTGAACCAGATGTTATTCATCAAAGAGGCTTATTAACTGGTCATTCACGTGAAATGCTATCGATTTGAATGAATTTTGTCAGGAAGAGAACCCTGGCTGATAATAAACAAAGGTTCGTTCTAAAACTGGCAATTACAGAGAACCCCCAGGATCTAATTAGAGCAGAGTCGACTCTGATTGGAGGTCTTCTTTAGCTGCCTGATTCTGAATACAAGGTGATCAAGAACTGCTCTATGCCAGTTTCTTATTCACCACTTGCTGCCTACAACCACGGAAATATAACTGCTGAAGATACAGATCGAAGGATTTAACATTACAAAACATACGAAGTTTTTCACTTGATACACTGTACACAATTTACAACTGAACGATATATGGTCAACTCGTCGTCATTCTATTGGGTTCTGCGAAAGAAGGTTGGAAATCAGGTTCGTTAAAGTTCTCGGTGCTTGCTACCTACAACCAGATCAGTGGCTACCTACAACCAAATAAAGGCAATTGTTGCACATGCAGAATACAGAATTTACAGAACATATAGATACGACACACCGTTGATAGCTAAGAGCTGACCGAGAAAGGGCAACGGATAAACACGGAACGATTGTCAACCATGTTCAACAATTCCTCGTCAAATGCTCCCAGTCCCGAAATTTGCAATTACAATATAGTCAAACAGCGTAATAACAGACTGGAAACAACGATGGCCAGCATATACCTTATTATCGGAATAGCAGCTTTCTTCAGCAACATTTTCATCGATTATGTTATCTGGAAATTGGGCCTACATCGTATTGCAGGGCATTTATTCATACTAAGTCTCTCCATTTCTGATCTGATCCAGGGTATCCTCGTGTCCGTGGTAAATGCTATCGAATTACTTGCTGGCGAGGAACGAACGTTTTGCCGAACGCAAGCCTGGTGTAGATTTTCGGCAGGGGTGAGCCTACTAGCGATACTAAGTACTGTTTATAATGTTTTTGCTGTTGCTACAGATCGATTGATCGCAGTTTTCGCCCCCCTTCGGTATCATAAATTGATGAATGAGAGAAGAGCAAAGATATGTATTGGGATGTTGTGGGTGTATATGCTGGTGTGGTGCGCGTTACCTTCTTTGGGATGGGCACATACATCAACATGTTTAAGACCCCCACATACAATTTGTGACTGGGGGCTAACACTTGACTATCGATATTTTCTGATAACAGGAATCTTTGTGATAGTTTCAGTCTCATTTGTTGCGATTGTACAAACTGCTATTTTATGTGTTGCGTTGAAACNATCGATTGATCGCAGTTTTCGCCCCCCTTCGGTATCATAAATTGATGAATGAGAGAAGAGCAAAGATATGTATTGGGATGTTGTGGGTGTATATGCTGGTTTGGTGCGCGTTGCCTTCTTTGGGATGGGCACATACATCAACATGTTTAAGACCCCCACATACAATTTGTGACTGGGGGCTAACACTTGACTATCGATATTTTCTGATAACAGGAATCTTTGTGATAGTTTCAGTCTCATTTGTTGCGATTGTACAAACTGCTATTTTATGTGTTGCGTTGAAACAGATGAAAAATATAAGCGCGCAACATCCACATGGACATATGAGGCAAAGCAGAGAAATACAGCAAAGGAGAGTAACGCCGCAAGGTATAGTAACGACGCAAGTGATCGCAGCAACACCGAAACAATCCCAAGTGCAACGGAGAGTTACAAGAAGAGTAAGTTTTATCATCCTCACATTCGCTATGACTTTCATACCATGGTTCGCCCTTGTCATCCGTACAATTATCACTGGCCTAGGAGGGCAATCTTTTATTTACGGAGCCAATACAATGATTTACATCAACTCGTTTTTAAACCCATGGATTTACGCAACAACCGATCGTGCTATTAGGCGACAGATGAAGAGATGCATTTCTTATGTGGCACATGGCGAGACCCATGCATTTGACTCAGGAATAAGTAATCTCACTATGGCTGCTGGAGGAAGGACAGTACCGTCGCATATGTGATGGACTTCATGCATCACCGGGTCAGTCAAAAGAAGTTAACAGATTTGGCGGGCTGTGGAATAAAAAGGAGGCGGCCGATATTCAAAACTGAATTTTCAATTCCAGAAATAGAATTCAATTTGAATGGCTAACCCCTTACCAGCATTTTCCTGTTTTTCTGGGTTTAAAAGATGAGTGATTTCCGGGGTAATTTCACTAAACAAAAGTTTCACATCTAAGTAGGCCTTTGACTGATAGATTAACATCTTAGTTTTGAATATCGCCCATATACTTTTTATTCTACAGCCCGCCAAATGTTCAATTGTGGCAAATGATACAAACATATTTACATATCCGAGGTTCTAGCATCTAGGGTAACAGAAAACTTACTATGGGAAACAAGGCAAAGTTGGTTAGTTAGTTCTAGACTGATTACCCAAGTCTCTTCTTACCCAAGTCTGTGGTAAACCTAGCCTGCGTGCAGACTCAACTATCCTAACAGTTGAGTCTGCACGCAGGCTATGGTAAACCTTGCGCAAGACTCATGATAAAGCAATGAGGCCCATTCTCATTAGCTATAGCTATGCATATAACTTAAGAAACTATTGTGGGGTTGAGAAAAGTTGAAGTTGTTATAATACCCTTATAATACCGGGTGAAGCAATAAAAAAAATCCCCGTTTGAAAGGTCGCGGTTCAAATTCATTTCAAAATTTACCTGACTGAAATCGGCCACTCCGATCTGAAATTATGAGGGGTTTTCTCGAGAAAGCCTCTCCAAGAAACCTTCAAAACGTACCCAAAATCACCAACAAATTACCCTAACATTTCTACCTTACAACATGCCTTAATGCTTACAGCAATGACTTCTGCACGCGTTAATAGCACGTGCTATCATCCTCTTCGAAGGATGAACAAGTCTTCCCCCTGGTATAAAATAACCTATCCAGAGGGGGATTCCATTCTCCCAAGAGGACAAATACACGAATACATGCGAGTGTCATCATTTTTAGGAAGGAAAGCCAAGGAAATTTTGCTCATTGTTTTCAATGGTTTTTGCAGATTTTTGCAAGGGGCTTTCTGCAGAAAATTTCCCATATCTACGGGAAGGAATGGCCGATTAAAGCCGGGTAACAAGACAGTTTTCAACTCGGTTTTCAATATTATTGCTTTGATCTTCAGGGAGCAGTGACCTTCCAAACGGGGATTCTTGTTTTTATTCACCCGATATTCTGAAGTTGGCGGTTATTCACGAGGGTATGGGCAAATCACTGATAAATCATTAATGACATACAGGGCAAATCACTGATTTTTTTTCGTACACCTTCCGTAAAATCACAAAAAAATCACATAGAAAAATCACATAGAAAAATCACAAAATCACCATACAAAAATCACAAAAATCTCAAAATCATAGAAAAATCACAAAGAAAAAATCACAAAAAAATCACTAAAATCACGGGAAAAAATCGTGTGATTTTAAAATCACAAAAATCACGTACGCTATTTTGAAAAGTGATTTGCCCCTCGGTTATTCATATCACTATTGTGAAGTTTTAGATGCCTAAGAATATTCTGATTGGCCAGATGTATACTTACTAATCGGGTTAGAAAAGGAAGTTGCACAGGGACGTAGGAAGCATCTCAAACTTGGAGGGGCACGACATTTCGAGGGCACTTTTTCCATTAAGCTAAAGGGGCATTTCCTGAAAACAAAAAGGGCACTTCTTTGTTTATTTCAAAATCTTGGGGGGGCACGTGCCCCCAGTGCCCCCCCGGTTCCTACGTCTCTGAAGTTGCAACTATGTACATTGCAGAAATTTATCTTATAATGATTTTATCCTTATTGACCATCTCAAAAATGTTGCTTTCATTCATAATAGACCTCCAATAGCTACTCTACAAAAAGTTTAAATAGAGCCATATCTTTATGCAATTTCATACGAAAAGTTCCATGGAGCAGCGTTACAGTTTCTATAACTATTGTGCATGTTCGAAAGTACTTCAGGCTAAGTGCATAAAAATATTGTCCGAAGCAGACTCTTTTGCAGAAGAGCTCAAAGCTCCATTGTAACTGTCTATGTAAACAAGAAATTCTCGATAATTTAAAGAAATACAATCTCTGGCAAACTAAGGCACAAGACATTGTATCCTTAAGGACTCAACGTATCTCCAATAAAATTTAGTTGATGGCAGTTTTATTCCTGTATCTCTTCCTTATCGACTCCTATCCTAATCTTTCAAATCTCATTCACACTGACACAGTTAAACCAGCTTGATTTAATCCACGTTATATTTCAACCAAACAATGCATTCGATTCGTTGGCTGGTTGAACTTGGTAGATTCGAATTCGAAAAGTTAGGTAGGATAGGAATCAAGGGAATCAATGTGAGGTTGAAAGGATAATGGAAGTGTAGGAATGAAACTGCGATCAACAAAGTGTTATTGGAGATACCTAACTTGCTCGTTGAGTCCTGAAAGATACCATGCCTTGTGTCTATGTTTGCCAAGAATTGTGTTCCTTAAAACATAAATTATCAACAATTTCTTGCAGGTAAAACATAGACTACAATCTTGGACATAAATTACTGGACTTCTGCTGGACCTTCCGATTCCCCCCTCCCCCCAAGATCAAGGCTGTTATTGACGTCGAATTTCAGGCTTGATGGGAGCAAAAACCTTTCCACCAAACTCTCATGTCAGACCAACATTGATAGGTGGGGGGAGGGGGGAAATTGAGCGTTAAAATTGGAATTGTTGTGATAATATACAGTCCGGATATATTTTGTCCAAGATTGTAGCCCTTTGCATAGGCCTGGCGAAAGCCAGTGGGTGTGTATAAAAACAATCCCCGTTTGAAAGGCCACTCCTCCCTGGAAATCAAGGTAATAACATTGGCAAAGCAAGCAAGTCAATATCGAACATGTTCAAATACATCCTAAAATTTACCTGACTGACATCGGCTACGCCGTTCTGAATTTACGAGAGATTTTCTTGAAAAAGCCTCTTCAAGAAGCCTGCAAAACGTGCCCAAAATCACGATCAAATTTCCTAATATTTTTGCCTTACAGCAATGACTTCTATGCACTTTTATCCTCTTGAGAGATGAAATCGTCCAGAATAATAGTATTATGCTCACAGAGTAATAACTCTTTCATACTCCTAAAGGGATAACACGCATTTAAGCATTTAAAAGGCATTGCTATAAGGCAGAAAATTTGTTCGCGACTTTAGGCACGCCTTGAAGGTTTCTTGAGGGACCTTTCACAAGAAATTCCCTCATAATTTTAGAACGGAGTTGCTAATTTCAGGCAGGTAACTTTCAAAATGGATATAAACATTTCACCATTAAACGATATATCTACCACTATCATTACCCTCATATCCAGGGAGCAGTGGCCTCCCTTTCAAGCGGGAATGGGTTTTTTATTGACTGACCTAGTATGATTCTACCGTTGGACTTTTCAGAAATCTTGAATATTTTTACAGCGTATTTTATATTTCAACTAATTTGAGGATGTGACGTCATCAAATTTCTAAATCGTAAACCAGAAGAGTGACAGGAGTTTAGCTTGATACCATATTGTAGACATTCGTGAACTAAATCTTTCATGAAAACCCTTCTGTGATTCCTCAAAAAGTTTAGAAACCACAATGGTTTTAAGCTCGGTTTTGAGTTTTTTCCAAACTTTTTCTTTGATTATTGAATAAGGAGTAAAACACTGTAATTCTGAAAATATTGAAGATTTCAGAAAGTCCAATGGCAAGATTATAGTGAAATAGCTAAAGTTTCTTTGAAGCCATTCAGTTCAATGAAATACACGTTTTTTTATAAGAAACTTGGATCAGCACTTGGTACTAAGAGTTTCTTAATTTCGCATGAAGATTTCGGTGTTTTAGTAGTAAAAGTTTCTTAATTAGTTTCTTATTTTTTCGGGCCTAAAATTGCGGTATTGTTCAAAGTTGAGCCGTCTTCTCAAAAAAGGGCTTCCATTTTGCATTGACATTGTCATCAAAAAGAAGTCATGCACATCAANATAAAGTTTTAGAGTGTCTTAACGGTGCTTGAGCGTAGTACTAGAGTTTCTTAAATGTATGGTCATCGTAGTACTAGTTTCTTATAAACCAGTTTCTTATAAAAAAAACGTGTATGTCATAGAATCGCCATCTCTCCGTCCCAATGACTATAACAAAAGGCCCTGGGGATGAAGTTGACAGAATCGTGCAGCAAATTCTTTAAAGATCTGGAACGTAATTATGCTGTTGCAAAATAAAAGATGTGTTGCCAATGTGCGTTTCTATTACTTTTATTTGGCATAGTTGACCTGTTATTCACATAAAATTGCATGCAGTTGAAGTTTACACACACCATAAACATGTTTGTTCAAAATCGGCGCAATCGTATTTCTCATATCAACATAATTACATATTGTCAGCTATTGTGTCTCACGTCAATTTGGAAATGACTTTAAGAAGATTAACGCAGAATTGGCAAAGATCGCTAAGGAGATTTAACGAGCTCGCACGCATAACAACATGAATACGATGATGAAAGTTGATTTGTACAAATTTACGAACTTATTGCGCGATAAAAATTCGAAAATTAAGAACTTGAAAATAGAAATGGTGCAATTTGCAAAGTTTCATGCGTGTTAAATGAAAGCGGCGGAGAGTTAAAATGAATATTTTTGTTGTAAACAATTGGATATTACCCCTAATGAAGGGAGGTATTATGGGGCCTTATCTGAAAAGATAGTAACCAAATTTGGCCCTGCGTAGCAATTTGACAGTAGGCGTAAATTAGCAGTAAATTTGGTATCTTTATGTATTGATAAGCCCACTTATCAAATAAAGTAATGAACAAATTAATCCCCAATCCCAACGTATGTCTCTTATTGAAAGTGATTTGCTGTCAGCTGGTTGTTCGTCTTAAATTGTTCTTGATGAAATAAAATTGTACTTGAAAATTGTAATGAATCAATTATCCCTTGGACCATAGTCCTGCTAAGTCGTGAGTCCTGCCAAGTCGTGAGTCCTGCTAAGTCATGAGTCCTGCTTGTTATAACTCACCCTCTGACAGTTAGTTAACATAACATTCTGAAAAGAAATACTTTCACAACCAAATGTGATGCAACAACAACAACGGACTGTTTAATTCGATAAAAAGATTACACACAAGTTTAAGCTCGAGTTTAAGTCTCATCTGGAAACAATATATAAACATAGTGTTGCGAGTTCATCCAATATCAGATTATTTTCCATATCTTAACAACGAAATAATGAAATTCTCAAATCCTAAAATCTATGTCAATAAAACCCATGAAGTAACATGATTTTGAAGCTTTAATGCTGATTGGTGCATTTCAAAATACATGCGAATGAACAGGAGATCGATTGCTGTCGATCACAATTTCTTTCAAGCCCCAATGTCAACATTTCATTTTGGTCTTAGCAGGACCAAAGATGAAAATTGCTATGACTATGGAATTAATTGTGGCCAGGCGATATTTACAATTTGGATTTTCCCAGTGGATAGCTGCAGTGAAAGTGAAGATGGGGTTTTTAGTGCCAAGCGCTGGGATCACAGAAGTAGCTAAGACCTAATCGAGTATGTGACCCCTTGTCATGACGCTCAAGTGGCGAGGCTCTACCTGGGATTGAACCATGTCCGCTTGAGTATCTGGATGCAAAGTCAGAGGATCACACCACTGCGCCACAACCCCAGCCCCGTCCCCAGCAAAGCGCTGCTAAATCCAGCCAATTGACCATTAAGATATGCAGCTTGAGTGCATTGCATCATATCAGCATACAAATTTTTAACCCCCCATATAATTTCTGCGACAGGAACAACATCCCTTTTGATGGCCAACAAGATCTTATGCCTAGATAAAGCCCACCCAAGGGCGCATCTTTTTTTTTTGGTTTATTTTCAAACCGCAAGGAAACGTTGCCAATCAAAAGTAATTTTCAATACAACTGGTCGAAAATACTTGTTTGGACACCAAATCATCACAGGTTCAAAATCTTTAAAACTGGCGGGGTAAAATTCTAGAACCTATTTCTTTGAACCAATTGAAAGAAACTTTAGCTACTTTGCCATCACAAAAGGCTATATATGTCTTTACTGGTAATTTCAAATGAGCTACAGCTGCATGGAAAACATTGCGTGCATTATCAAAGCTAATAACCAGCAATTATTGGCAACGGAATTAAAAAAAACTCCAACGAGGTTGGAACTGCCGAAAATTACCGAAACGTGCCTTGGCACTAACTCTTATGATGAATTTTGGCAGAAAATTCTCCATGTTTTACTATTTTTGCGAACTTAAGCGAAACCCCATCCATGTTCATGGAAAATCTGCCGAAAAACGACCCCTTGTTTAGAAAATTTTGGGCCCAAAAACTCACAACAAATGCCGTCTACATACAATGCCAAAATCATTTCCACCAGCGATAGAAACCCCAAGTTATACATCGGCCTAACAGAGAACACGTTCAAACAATGCTACAATAACCTCAAGACATAAGAAACACGAAGCAGCACTGAACAATCAAAGACCATTTGGGAACACAAAGATGAGGCATATGATGTCCAATGGTCCATCTCCAAACAAGCAGCGGCTTACACAAACGCAATGAAGAGGTGTAATTCGTGTCCAACAGAAAAGCTATGCATTAGCAAAGCTGACAAGATCAGCCTACTCGACAAAAGATCAGAGTTAATCTCCAAGTGCCGCCATAAGAACAAACACTATCTAATTAATTTCAAAAGGGATCCCACGTAAAGAATAGCTGCAAGACTATGTCGTCACGATTACTTTGCTAAAATTCTACCGTTGAAAGTTTCAGCGATGTTCAATACTTTTCGATACTGCAGCATATTTCATATTCAACTCATTTGAGGATGCGACGTCATCAAACTTCCAAATCGTAAACCAGAAGAGTGAAAGACTGATTCTTGATACCATATTTTAGACATTTTAGAAATTGAGAATTTTCAATTTTGTTATTGAAGTCTTGACAAAGAAAGAAATCCTTCTATTATGAAAATATGGAAGAATCCTGAAAAGTCTAGTGGTAGAATTATAGCAAAGTAGATAAAGTTTCTTTCAAGTCATTCAAATTCAAAAAATGATTCATCAAATTTTACACCAACATTTTCATAGATTTTGAATCTATGTTCACAAAATGGAGGCTCTTCTTGAAATTTATACTTGTGAAAGGATAATCCTTCCAACACTGTTTTCCAGATAAAAGTTTTTGTGAAAACAGTTTGTAATATCTAGTCTCTTTAAAAATATACTATGTTTACACATGGTTTACAGAATACCTTTGATGCCTAAAGTTGCTGGCATTGCTTCAACGCACATATCGAAGTCACCTTGACAAGTGATGTGATTCGAAAAGCAGCCAGCAATCGAATTTGAAATTAGTCTCTCATTTCTGAAACTTTCTGACGATGGATCTTTGAATATCCCCTAAGACATAAACAACGATATTCTATCAAATATGAAGTCAGTGCAAGTATTCAACCAAAGAGAGTCTAAGTATGCCCAGATTATAGAAAATAAGCGCGTTCCATTCTGTAAGTCTAGCAGGAAATACACGTTGTAGCATTTTCGAACATGAACAAGAGCAGTGGAAGCTCTTACACCACTTTGTATTAAGATGTATAGAAATATCGCTCCCCACAGGCTCTTTTGCAGAATAGCTAAAAGGTCTATGTCCTGCAATCCTGGTCAAACGGTAACAACAACAGGCCACTGAAAATCACATAGCAAGGATGTCAGGTTATATTTTAGCAGCATGAGACCACCCAGTTAAACAATCCAGCAGTTTTTGAATGTTGTTCAATGATATATTGGCATTGTTCGAAGCTGTTGGCACCACCATCCAATTCAATATTGTTCAGTGGGTGTTCAGTCCATTCTGGGCCAATTGGCTGGGACAATAGACTTTCCAGCTATTCTACTAGGCAGTCTTGAATGAGAGATATTTTCGTACATTTTTATACGCGATGTTCGATTGAGTGGCGTTATAGCTTCTATCACTATTGTACAGCGATTCGAAAGTTCTTAAAAATGTGTAAAAATATCGTTCGATCCAAATTCTTTTTTAGAATAGCTAACAGGTTTATTGCTACGACAGTAGATCATCAATCTATCTATTCTACGAAAGAGTCTGAATTAAACGAAATTGTTGATATTTTTTGTAGAATTTTTGAATGTGCACAATGGTGATAGAAGCTCTAACGCCACTCAACATAGGGCTCAAATCTTTAAAAAGCGTGGTGTAAAATTCTATTGCCGTTTTCTTTGAAATAAATAGCTTGGAAGGAACTTAGGGTCTTTTGCTGTAAATCTGCCGTGGCAATTTATTTATATCTTGATTAGTTTCAATATGGCGGCATTTATTAAATTTGAGGCTATGACGTCATCAAATTTCTAAATCCTAAACTACAAAAGCTACAGATTTCTGCTTGCCACCATATTGTAGACCTCCATAAATTATGGTTTTCTTGAAGGTTATGTAATGTTTCCTCTATTAGTTTAGGATTTAAAATGATTTAAATTTTTTCAAAATTTTCCATGAATTTTTTCAAAAATTATCAAATTGCCGCCATTTTGAAAAAAATAAAGATATCATAAAATTTCCAGAGCAGATTTACAGCAAAGTACCATACGTTCCTTTCAAGCAATCCAATTCAAAGAAAAATATAATAGAATTTTACACCGACCTTTTTAAAATTTGAAAGATTTGAGCCCTATGCTACGCCACTCGATCAAAACCTTTCGTATACAAATACAAATGTATAACAATGGCGAAGGATGCAAATTCTTTTGTAGAATAGCTGAAAGTTCAATTGGAAAGCAGATTTATGACGTAATTTTGCAGCTCTTTTTACAAAACTAAATCAATTTTACTTTTAAAGCATTGAAGATTTAAGAAATTCATGACAAACTTTCAACCCCGGATCTCAGTATCTCTGTATCTTATGAAAACTACGTGTAGTTTAGAGTCCAAAGCAGACAAGACTAACACAATAAATTCAACTTACGCTTGGTCTTTGTAAACTCTGTAGAAGTGGTCGACATGATCAGATTGGCCTAACGCTCGTACAAAGTCTTCATCATGGGTAATAACAACAAGTTGAAAATTTCTTTGCTGCTGTCGTGTTAGGATGATACTGTGAAAAGTAAAGGAAAAAAGGCCTCAACAAACAATGAGAACATAGCTTTAGGACTAGATTATTGGGAGTAACTGTAAAGTTGAATTCAAACTGGATTCTAAATAACAAAAACCTAGCTTTCTGGATAGTGTTAGGATGATACTGTGAAAAGTAAAGGAAAAAAGGCCTCAACAAACAATGAGAACACAGCGTTAGGACTAGATTATTGGGAGTAACTGCAAAGTTTAATTCAAACTGGATTTTAAAGAACCAAAACCTAGCTTTCTGGAAAGTGTTAAGATAATGCTGTAACCAGGACCCTAATGAGAACAGTGTTGTAACTACTGATAGGTTATCCTGTTAAAATATTCGTAAATCATTGTCCAATCATTCTTTATCTAAATAGCCAGGTGGGTAGACATAGTTATTGCTCCCCGTGGTCTTGTCCTTGTAGTAGAGAAGAGTAGCTTGTAAGTATAGTAATTAAGTAAATATGTATTGTAAATTTTTAGCAGAATGTATGAAAAAAAATCATTGTTGTTATTATCATCACAAGGTAAAGCTCAGTATCAGTTTGGATATTCAATTACGAGTTTCGTAAATATCAAAATTCATGAGATTTTTAAAGTGAGAGTGAGCAACTGTTTGTTGAACAGGAACAACCTATCCGCGCTCTTTAAGGCATTGATGTTAAGTAGACTGCGTATATCCAAACGTCAAGAATCTGTTGACTCATGGTGCTCGATAGCGCATCTGATTGGCTAACGTTCATGTGAAATGAAACTGATCACATGAGATGCATTGTGCAACAGCAGGTCCTTTTAGTTTGTTACGAATGATGATGGCTCGTTATCACATGGTTCACATGACACACGGCAAAGTAGGTCTATTTATCATGACTCAATGCCTTTAAGAAACGGTTGATAACAGCTCAAACATTCCAGCTAAGGTTTGTACGCTTATTGACCCATTTCATCAAAGTTATCAAAAGGGCCTTAGCACCAACAAATTGTATGGAACGCTGAGTACTAAAAAATTAAATAGGTGGACCTAGTAGCAAAAACTTAGAATCAAAGTTTGTCGAAATTATGAACACGTAAATTATCAATATCTATCTACTTATTGTCTATCTATCGATCTTGGAGTGGGTTCCCTTGGGTCAAGGTAAGTTTCCTTTGTTAAAACATCACCTTAGTTTTTAGAGTCAACTTTAAATCAAACCAATGCCATTTTTAAATATTGTACCAAGAGAAGACGACAGTCAAACAAAGAACAAACAATTATTGGCTTACTCTTTCAGTGCATTAGCTAAACTCTCCACATTTTGTTCATCAAGATTAGTGGTTGGTTCATCTAAAGCCAGGATTCCACAGTTAAGACAAAATGTTTCAGCAAGGGCAAGTCGGATTATGATTGAAGCAAGAACCTGAAAATGATGGAAAAAGGAAACCTTTACTTACCTAGGCTCATAAATAATTTAATTGAAATCATCAGCGACCTTAAATACGTGTATCTCATATATCTTTTGTCTCAAGGGAACTAAAAATCTCGACGAGCTTCTCAACCAAATTGATTGTAAAGTTTTGAAATTCAGCTGAACCTCCAGCACTTAATTGTAATTTCCGATATCATAGTTTTAAACACTAAGCAAATTCCTGATCAACAACAAGTAATCAAAGAAGGAATCACCAACCAAAGGTGGAAAAAGTACACGAAGGCGCAAAGCAGCTTCGCAGGAAGCTTGTCTGTCTTGAAGAAAGACAGGGAAAGAAAAGGAGCAAGCTGAATGAAGGAAGGAAAACAGGATCTATACGAGGAAATGAGGAAAGAAAAAATGAAAGGAAAAGGAAGAAGGGAACAAGAATTGAGGGGTGATTAATAGTAGAAAGGGGATTGAAGACTGGATGACAAGAGAAAATAGAGATAGAAAATATAAAGAGGAAAGCAGGAAAGAAGGAAGGGCAGAACATAGGAAAAAGGGAATATTTGGTTGTGTTTTTGTTACCGCACACATACGTTGTGCAGTGGTTCAATAGTGCTTTAACATCTGGCACATGAAACAAATCTATAGAACGATAGAATGAAGAAGTTCACGTTGAGGTCATTTCACAGGAACGTATGTGATTTTTCCATCACTGTCACCAACTTAAATTTGATGCAATTTGATAAACTATTTCTCTGGCTACAAGGCAAATTATACCTGCGCAGAAAAACCTTAACTGTTGCACTTACCTTTTGTCCTGCACTACACCGTCCTCTCATATCCAATGCAGTTTCACCTTTGATCATAACAACCTACAAAGGACAACAGATCATCGTCTTTAAGACCATCGTAGTGGATCAAGTTACTCTGTCCAAGCATTTTCTAAACATTACTTAAGAAGAATTGGGGAAGAGGAAAATGCTGTAAAAATGTCTGTCAACAGCGCACGTGATAAAAGAGATTGTCGCTGAGAAGTTTGCTTTGATAGATGAGGTGGAACAACTTGGCTTGAGAGAAAGAATCTCTGATCTTGAAAACATAAATCATGCAAAATAGCTCGCAAAATAGAGCATATGTTTAATTTCATGGCCTTATAAATGCTATAAACCTTTTAGCTATTCTACAAAAGAGCCTCGATCGAGCGTTATTTTTATACATTTTCATACGCGAGGTTCAATCGAGTGGCGTTAGAGCTTCTATCATTATTGTGCACATTCAAAAATACTTCAATATGCATCAAAACAACGTTCGATTCAAATTCTTTCCTAGAATAGCTAAAAGGTGTATTGTATAAAAAATAACAGTAGAATAAGCATCAAAACTTCAATGGGGCTCGTGTAGATTGCTATTACATCGTTCCTTTGTTGGATGGCTTGAACAAAGATTCAGCCACTTTGCTACAACTATACGGCTGACTTTTTTGACATCTCAAATATTTTCGAAATGACACTGCATTTCATATTTCAAATCGTCTGAGGATGCGACGTCATCAAATTTCTAAATCATTAACTAGAAGAATGAAAGACTTTTGCTTGATACCATACTGTAGACATTCACAAACTATGGTCCTCATCAAGTCCAGAAATTATATTGGTTTTGAATTTTTTCAATAGTTTTCCTGAATCCTTAAAAAGAGAAGAACTCAAATTCTGAAAATATTTAAGATCTCAGTAAAAGTCCAACATTAGGACTCAAGCCCTTGAGTTCAAACAAAGGAGTAACTGCCATTTACACTCACCATTTTAAAGATTCTATGGCTCTGCCAAAATAGATGGTAAATAAAGAAAGTGTTCCTTCTACAGCAAATGATGCTGCATGACAAGGTTTATCAAACAGCAAGTGATACTTACCCTATAATTGTAGGTTCGTCTTGCTTTCGCAGCTCCGCTTCCTGCTTCTTCGTCTGCTCTTATTTCAATCGTGTCAATATCTATGCGACGACAAAAGTGGAAAAGAGATCAGAGAACACGTACAAAGGGTCAGTAAAAGTAAGAACGAAGAGAAGATTTTTGAATGCAAACTGATACCTTGACCTCAAAATAAGCTGTGCCTTTCAAGATTCTTAAAATATACAGTTGGTTCTGAATTTGACTTTTAAAAATTGCCTATAATAACAGACTCATCGTAGTAAAGCCACAAAAGCAACATTAGATACTGTACTCTGTGGAAAGAAAACTTCCAATTCCTGTAAAAGGTTGACAACCAAAATAACCTTTGACCTAGGAGAAAACTGTCAAATCCTGCAAGAGAAACAACGATTGAACCTAAAACCCGGAAAGGAAAGAAAATAAGCTAATAGCTGCAATAAAGAGCAAGGTTGAACAACAACAAAAGCGTTTCGTTGCACACTCGTCAGTTCGGTTCATGCGAAGAACAAATTAACAATACAACAAGCCGATTTAACATCAGAATAACAAAAGACAATGCCACGTGACAATAACACCAAAGACAATGATTGGCTGAACTCAAATTGACATTGTGAAAAGATAAAAAGGCACCTACCATGTCCTCTATAAGTATGTATCCAATATTCTTTTATAATTCTGTTGATTTCTGCCACTTTTAATCCATGAAATTTCATAATAGCTCCATCCAATGCCTTGTAATATTTTTCCAAATCTTGGTTCGCCATTTCTGTTGTCTTCACCTCGATCATCTTCTTACGATGCTTGTCATCTGCTTCTGCAAATTTTTCACTTCTCAAATCCCTCTGAATTCTTCTTTGTTCATCCTCAAACCCCTTCAATCTTCCTTCAAAACTAGCTTTACTCTTTCTTAAATCATCCAGACGGTTTTGCAATTCAGTTCTCTCCCGTAACATGTTCAAAGAATCTCCATATTTCGATAATTCTTTTCTCAAGTCCGATATTTCTCTTTCCGCTTGTCTGATTTCACTTTCGGCTTTGAACAATCTGCGCCAACAAAGATTAAAGAAAAATCAAAGAGACATTGTCACCCAAGGTCCTTTGCGGGCACGCCGAAATTTCAGATAGTGTGAAAATCAAATTTTGCCTAAGAGGAAACCATGGATGCACATTGCAGTGGTTGAACTGATGCAAACGTTTGACTTTTGTTGACTTTTCTACCAGTCCAACCACTGCAGTGCGGATCGATGATGATGATGATGATGATGATGATGATGATGATGATGATGATGATGATGATGATGATGATGATGATGAT
>REGL01000713.1:48370-58904 GCA_004194395.1 Aurelia aurita complex sp. Pacific | reverse complement strand
GGACAATGCGTATGGCTATCTAGGCAATCTATGAATAAAATGTGCATGTATGTTTGTAAGTATGTGTGTATGTATGTTAGTTAGTGTGCAAGTGCTAGATGAGAGGCAAATACTTAGACAATTTAAATATCTATCACAGTCTCCAGCAGCCTTCCAGGCCGGACAATGCGTATGGCTATCTAGGCAATCTATGAATAAAATGTGCATGTATGTTTGTAAGTATGTGTGTATGTATGTTAGTTAGTGTGCAAGTGCTAGATGAGAGGCAAATACTTAGACAATTTAAATCTCTATCACAGTCTCCAGCAGCCTTCCAGGCCGGACAATGCGTATGGCTATCTAGGCAATCTATGAATAAAATGCGCATGTATGTTTGTAAGTATGTGTGTATGTATGTTAGTTAGTGTGCAAGTGCTAGATGAGAGGCAAATACTTAGACAATTTAAATATCTAGCAACAGAAATCCTTATTCGATTCAATTAATGTCAAACTTTTCCATCACTTTAACTTCTGCAATGTGGATCCATGGTTTCCGTTTTGGCCAAATTTCATTTTCAAACAGACAGTCAAGTTAATGATTCCTTCAAAACAGTACTTTCTTTGTTCTCCAAAATCAAGTAAATACTGCCAGAAAGGGTTCTTATTGGAACCTCTTCAACAGTTTAAAAAGGGTTGATTTAGAAAAATCTTCACGGGCTTCTTTTGTCTCCTTCGCTTATTCGCTGTCTGATGGGTCAGTGAAAATGAGGCTTTAGAGGTTTTCGGTCATTGGCCACGAGCAAATATCGGCTAAAAATTTGATTCCTATGCCTTCTCTGTCAATATTTAGGTTCTTTTTTCCAAACTGCATCGAAAATGAATTAAGTATTATCACAACAAACTGCAACTAAATTGCGCAACTAAATTTTGCATCCTCATGGCCTAGACTGATTACATGGTCATAGCTATCGCAATTGATAGACTGATGGACACTAAAACTGTTCAGTTTAAGCAAACAATTCAATTCTTTAAGCAAACAAACCTTTGCAAGATTTGCAGCAATTCTTCCACATCCATTCCCCATTATAGTTGCACCCATAATCCTTTGCGTAACCAGCGCAAGAAGAACCATATGTATCACTTGTGCATTGCCCCATACCTGAAAAGGAGGCTTGACTAAAAAGAGGTTTTTTATAATTCAGACTTCACTCTCCCTCTTTGGAGATAATTTTCTTTCCAACACTTGGTTCAACCTGCACTTGGGACTTAACTCTACAAACTGCACTCTCAAATGTTATCAGAAATTGGGTTCTCTGTCATCCTTTTCTCGAAATACCAACAAGGTATCCCCTTCTCTGGTATATTTAGGACAGGAGTGATCAGGCTACTTTTTGGGTCTAAAATTTGGGCAAGGATTATTTTTTTGGGTCAATAATTTGTACAGTTATCCTTTTGGGCTCCTGCCTTTTACTATTTTGGGTATAGAATAAGGGGAAACGTAAAAAATTAGGAAATACAGGCACAAAATCGTAACAAAGAAATGTAGTAATGTAGCAACCTCGAAGAATGACAAAAACTTGTAAGCTCCAAAAACGCTAATGACATTGCAAACCAAGTTAGGAAAACAAGGATTGCTAATTATTATGCAACAACTTACTTCCGGAACATGACTTGCAGCAACTTCGAAGCATCCATAAATGGTTTTTATGACATTCACCAATTTTCGCCCAGTATGGACAGCTGTTATCATGGTCTTTGCAAACTGTTGAAAAACAAATCATTGTTGTAATTAATGCAAAATATCCTTTGAGAATTAACTAACACAATCTCTGTGAGAGGAGGGTGTATGTACCAAAGAAACATTCGTATGCTCCTGGGCATGGCAATTGAATCTTTACAAAACTTTAAAAACAAATGTGCAAAATTTTATTGCCATATTCTTTCAAATGAACTGCTCGAAGAAAAATTCAAACAATTTCCCATTATGACAGAGCATTTTTGATCTGTATCATCACTTTTTCAGAATGACAGCAATTTTATTTATATTTCTGCTGGTTTTGAAGTTGAAATTGCTAAATCGTAAACCATACGAGTTACAGAATTTTGCTTGCTACCATTTTGGTTAATCATATTGATTTTCCTGATTCAGTTTAGAATTGATGGGTGCTTTCGATGTTTGTCAAAGCTTCAGATACCTCCTCTCTAAAATTTAGAAATGCTGTCATTTCAAAAATAAACATGACATCAAAAGTGTTCTCTTTCTGTAGTATGCAGTCTTTGGTAGTTTTATGACCAAACACCGATTTATTTTGCATAGTTTTGTTCTTTAAAATCATATATCAAATCAATGTTGCCAAGAAATAAAAACAATTGATATCATAAGATATAAAGCTACCTTCAATTCCCCGACTGCATTTGCCATCATCAATATAAATATCATCTATGGCAATGTCTGATTCAGGCGCAATGCCTATTTTCGCATCAATCAAAATCTGCAATAAAAAAACAAATAATTCTCTTG
Source organism: Aurelia aurita complex sp. Pacific (assembly GCA_004194395.1). NCBI lineage: Eukaryota > Metazoa > Cnidaria > Scyphozoa > Semaeostomeae > Ulmaridae > Aurelia > Aurelia aurita complex sp. Pacific. Next base: position 56,404 of record REGL01000713.1, on the reverse strand, counting down.
CAGCAAGCACCAACTTCATCTGTGTAGTCCTTTCCAGAAAAGTAGGAGCCGGGGAGCACTGGGGGCACAAACCTTTAACATTTCGCAATNCACTTTTTCAGAATGACAGCAATTTTATTTATATTTCTGCTGGTTTTGAAGTTGAAATTGCTAAATCGTAAACCATACGAGTTACAGAATTTTGCTTGCTACCATTTTGGTTAATCATATTGATTTTCCTGATTCAGTTTAGAATTGATGGGTGCTTTCGATGTTTGTCAAAGCTTCAGATACCTCCTCTCTAAAATTTAGAAATGCTGTCATTTCAAAAATAAACATGACATCAAAAGTGTTCTCTTTCTGTAGTATGCAGTCTTTGGTAGTTTTATGACCAAAAACCGCTTTATTCTGCATAGTTTCGTTCTTCAAAATCATATATCAAATCAACGTTACCAAGAAATTAAAAACAATTGATATTATTAGATATAAAGCTACCTTCAATTCCCCGGCTGCATTTGCCGTCATCAATGTAGATATCATCTATGGCAATGTCTGATTCAGGTGCAATACCTATTTTCGCATCAATCAAAATCTGCAATAAAAAAAAGAAATAAATTCTCTTGTAACAAGCACCAACTTCATCTGTGTAGTCCGAGAAGTAGGAGCCGGGGAGCACTGGGGGCACAAACCTTTAACATTTTGCAATTATAACGAAAACATTCCCCTTTTGTTTCGGGAAGTGTCCCTTTGGGACATTGAGTTTAATCAAATCGAAGTGCACGTGAAGTATCGTCCCCCCCCCCCAAGTTTAGGATAATTCGCCAAGGATAAAAAATGTGGAAAAGTGTGTCTTTACCAAATAATGACCAAAGTGTTCCACTTTTGGAAGTCGTTATATGTACCATTTGTGCTCAGCTGTGTTTTCAACCTAGCCAATGGTGTACCTGGGTACCAATAATGATACAATAAGATCATCGTACTCACCGTAAATGGCTCATTACTATTGGCCAAATTAATGCCTGCAGGTTTCCATTCCAGCCCTTGATGTCCCTTTCTTTCCCATAACCACATAGACGATCCTGACTTGAACAGCAATGAAACCGTTAGAGATCCCATATTTTTACCATTCATGTTGTAAAAGAAAACCAAACATTTGTCACCAAAATTGGCAGGGAGTTCAGCACTTTTGAGATGTACACTTTTCTTGTGGTCCAAGTACCCTGCCTCGACATACGCATAGTAACCTAAAATTCAGGGAAGAATTGTCAAACGTTTTTAAAAGCAAGCCAGCAAGCAATGTTCATTTGTTAACGCAGGCTAGGTTTCTGGCAGCTCAGGCCCGTAGGAAGCGGGGGGTAGGGGGGGCTCAAGCCCTCCCAATAATTTTTCAAAACAATGGTGCTACGTCACATGACTTAATTAGATGTATTGTTCTCTATTGTTTAAAGAACAATTGCCCCCCCCCCCAATCCGAAGCTTCTTCCTACGGCCCTGGGCAGCTATACAGCTGATGTGGACCTGTGGCACTACGGCTTGTGCCCTCAGAGTTACCTCTACGTACTCATTTACGGACCTCGAAAGGATGGACAGCTGAGTTGGCTATTAATTTGTGGTTTGTAGTTCCGACCACGGGATTCGAACCAACGCAGGTAGACCCCACGAGATTCAAAACACTGCGCCTTAACCATTAGGCCACACCACGATATACAGCTGTGCCCTCAGTTTGTGCAGTTGCTGTGGAGGATTTGCAACGTAAGGTGTCTCGTTTTCGATACAGTTGCATAGGATAGCCTTCAGCTTACAGTTTGAGACCTCGTTTGAATCATTTTTAAAATGGTTGCTGATTTACGGCACAAGGAAGTCAAAGCAAGTAGTTACTTCAAAAAAGCAATTCCAATGCAATGTTCGAATGCAAAAAATTACACTTACCATAATGTGAAGTGTGATCCCCAAGAGGACCTGTCTGTGCCGATGGTGTTTGTCCCGAATGCCTGAGCCAGTTCAATCCACTGTCTGAAGTCGATTGTTTCCACATACCCCAACCATCTTCAAAGCTCGTATCATACCATTCTGAAAAAGATTTAAGATACTTATTTCATCTCTTGACAAATTGTGTTTATTCGTAATCCTATTTTTGTGATACAGAACACAGAGCAATAGCTATCCTGTCAAGATGACGTAAGGATAATTTTGTGGATGTAACAGCGATCTAAACTGTTATACAAGATGACAACAGGGAACTAGACAGCACGATATATGATTGGTCAACACTGACAAACGATATAATTTGAAAATCACAAGGATTAACAGGACTGCAATTACTCTGTGTGCTATGTCACGAAACAGGACTTCGAATAAACACAATTCCTACAAGGTAGGCGCACTTGATTTGGCCGATTTTGTCCTGAACTTGCTTCTCGTTGTGATAGAAGTATAGCAGCATGTTATTTTACGTTATATTTAACATTTCATTTTGATTTCATTTCTGTCATTTCTTATTTTATTTTATCATTTAGCCACGGTAGTTACTAGTTCAACTGCTCCACTGTGGATCTATGTTGTTCATTAGGGCCAAATTTGATTTTCAGACCTCCTGAAATCGTAGCGTGATCGCAAAGGACGCTGGTTGACCATGGCTTTCAAGAGGAATGTCGAAAGAAACGACATATGGTAAAAATTGAAGAAAATAAATCAGATATGCTTTGGAAAGAGGCCAGCCAAATACGTCTCCTTTGAATTGAAGTAGTGTTTGAAAAGCACATAGTAATAATTATACGAAATAACTGATCGTCAATGTGTCAATGTGTTATAAGTGCATCTAAATACCTACTTTGGTAGCATTTCTTGATACGACAAATATTCGTCTCTGTATTCGAGCCAGAGCATGCTTTTCCATTATTATAGGGCACAGGGTTATTGCATACCCTGCTTCGTACACGTGTCCCTTCACCACATGACATTGTGCAAGCTCCCCATGAACCCCAGTTACCCCAATGGCCATCCATTGGTTCTAAAATAAAAAAGCAAGAACGTGATAAGAAACGGAAAAGTACTTTATGCATACCATGTGTGCCAGAAATTGTTGATGAGGGGTTTAAAGAATCGTAGTGCCAGGAGTACTAAATTCTTGATGGACTTGCAGTGGCGGCCTGGCTTTTTCGTCAAAGGGTAGTACACAGCAAAATGACGCTCCTTTAGATCAAACAGTCAAGCTTTCAGAATGACGAGGTTTTGCAGCTTTGAAATTTTCCAACTCTCTGACATCTTCACCAGCTAGGGGCAGATCCAGACATTTGAGTGACTGGTGTAAAGGAGGGTGAAGCGAAGCCCCAAGGAAAATGTTTCGCTACCACGCCCTTCAAACTCTCAGAAAACATGGGCAAGGGCAACGCCCTTTCAAACATTTTCTGGGGCTGGAAGACCTTCTTTTGAAGGTTGTAAATTTCATGTACTAGGATTCTATGCACTGAGATATGGATAATACTTTATCAAAATATACTTTGACCGTAGTTATTTTATGGACGGGAGGGACACTTAACCTTTTGTGCTCTTTATAAACTGTCTTGGTCAGTCGACGTTTAGTATGAAAATATTTTAATATCTTCTCTTTTATTCTACATTCTATAGGTATCAAGCCACATTCAAGGACTATTTCATCATATGGCAATGATTGGGGTTGAGAGTCAATTATTGTTATTCCATCTTTTTTGCAATTTGAATCTTGAGAAACCACACCCTAAAATTTATGTAATTTCTAAAGATCATACCCCAAAATTTATGAGCCATTCAAAATATATACCCTAAATTGTCACAAAAATTCAAAATTCTAACCAAGTGTGTGAAATTAGATCAAGTTTGATGCCCTGCAGGAGATATTTTTGAAAAAGGATGCCCCAAAATTTCTGTGTATTTGTGATCTTGCCAACAATGAAACCCTCAAATTGATGTTCTGCCTGAAAAAAGGCATCCCCAAAAATGGCACATCCCGTACCGCTATATATGGTAGTTACCCTTCAAGGAGATGACATGCAATACCCATGAAAAACTGCACTGTTGTATTATTCCGTGTGAGAAGTTTCGTTACGATTTTGTTAAAACGTTTCAGGCCCATTTGCAGGCATTCTGCAAGTAATGGATTTTCGTAAAGTCAAACTTCACCCAAGCACAATCAAACACAAGAAATTGTAACTTAAAGCTACTTACCTAAGCAGGAGCTGCATGGTTGATATTCATCAATGACTCCAGTATAGTCTGCACCAGGGCAGTCGGATTTGGTTTCTGAGAAACAATATCGTTGTCGAATTTTTCTACAAGTTGTTCCAGAAGGAAAGCACACAGTCCAAGGCGTCCAATCACTCATCTTTGTTGCAGAATTCACTGAAATGACAACAATTTTCATTTTTATGATCTACAATTTGATTTAGTTGCATCAAAAATTTGCTGCTAACAAAAACAACGATTTACTTTAACTGACCTCACTTGACCGCATGTTTTAACAGGACCGAACTGCAATAGGATCGAATTCAAAATCTTCGGAACTATTGGTAAAAAAAGATGAAAATAGATCTATTCTGCAAAGGTTTTTTGTATGGTTTTCTTTTACCCATTTCAAGTCATTTGTTCATACTTTTGGGAAGTTTAAGTATTATGAGGGTGACGGTGAAGCTGCATTTTCCAATGCCAAACGCCAGTATCGAAGAAGTAGAGAAGACCTAATCGAGTCTGCGACTCCTTGTGATGATGCTCAAGCGGTGGGGCTCTACCTGGCATCGAGCGCTGTCTGCTTGACTGTCCTGGCTGCAAAGTCAAGTCTGCTACACGCTACTACACCAGCCATCCGACTATACAGCTGTGAGCTGTTTAAGTTGTTCTTCCTTTTGTTTCAAGGCAACTTGCGCAAGTCCAAGTAGATTCCGGGGGCAAGATCTGGTAAAGTGTCCTCCAGGATGCAGACAAGGGGTGCATGGAACATTTATGAAATACTCACGGTGACATTGGTAAGCTTTGTTCAATTCCAGAATATCATATTGACTCATTTCTTGACCCCCAAGGGGCATTTCAGGATCAAATTTTGCTCTGATGGTATCTTTGCCATTCATTGTGAACGTGGTTCTAGAATAATGCATGATGGATTTGTAATCATATGGCGTTCCTTGTGTCAATCCAGCATGTGCCTTTTGTCGATCAAAGTTGTATTTGTTAATCGCTTGGATATTTTCATAATAGATTGTGATGAAACTGTCTCTGTCCGGTCTTGATTGTTCATGAAAGAAACCTACAATAAACCAGATATCGAGAAAGAGGTCAAAATATCAGAGGTCATTGTAGCAGAGGTCATGGTAGCAAATGTCACACCAAAAGAGGTTAGAGGTTATAACAGCAACGATCTTAGTAGCAGAACAGCTCATAGTAGCAGATATTATAGTAGCAGAGGCCACAGAGCATAACTCAAGCGGCATAACGGCAAAATTTCATTTTGATACAGCAATGAAAAGGTAACCATTGCGTTTCCGAATCAAAAAAGATATCATTTTGTTTGAAAGCATACAATTAAAGCACATGACCCTAATGATGACAGTATGCTTTTTTCAATAATTTAGTTCAAGTGGGCTGAGAGGATTTCTAGATATTTAAAGCTAATTTAGGCCCACAGCCTTATGCATGCCGCATCCAGGCATGGGACCCCTAGTTTAACGTCCCTTCCGAAGGACGTTAAACCGGGGGATCAAATTTAGGAGATTAAAGAACCAAAACTTTATGTGATCAAAACTAGGGGATTAAACTTGTCATACTGATAGGTTATTTCTGTATAAAAATTCATGCATTATTATTATTATTATTATTATAATTGTTACTATTTTTATATTAAACAAAAAGCACCATCAATAAAAAGCAGAAAATAACATTATAAAAACAAAACTGTCATTTTGCAAAAAATCATTATTATCATTTCTCATTATTATTATTTTTGATAAACTAAACCATCCTCAGTGATAAACAGAAGAAAAGATATGAAAACACAACTGTTATTTTGCACAAACGTTTCGATAAAAGTCTTCTTCAGTGTCATTATTGTTATTATCATTATTATTACAAGTTAAAGGTATTAGACCTGTTAGCTTTGACACAGAGCCTGGATCAAGCGATATCTGTAAACATTGCCATATGAAAAATTCGATTCAATGGCGTTAGAGTTTCTCTGCCTATGGTGCACATTCGAAAATTTTGAAAATATATGAAAATATCATTCGATTTAGATTCTTTTTTGAAATAGCTAATAAGAGGTTTATCAATGAATTGAAAATGGTGCAAGAAGGTAAGAAATAGCAACATACCCAAGGCATGCATGATTTCATGGATTATGGTAGATTGTGCATAACAATGGGTACTCAAAGATACATCTGTATTTTGTTGATGGGTTTGTCTTCCAATATGAGACCAACATCTAAAATAAAAGGGATAAAAGCTTGGCGGTCAACTCTGACTAAAATTGTAAAATTATAAAGTCATGATAGGGTATACGGGGGATAACCAGGTGAGCTTGGGGTAAAAGGGGTGAAAAAGAAATATTGATTGTCCTAAATGTCTCGAAATGTCAATTTCTTTGGCTGAAATGATTTTTAACAGTTATACTCTACGGCTTTCCATCCTTTAATTCACCCGTTTAATTTAATTTAATTCAATTTACCCCTATCCCTAACCCTGTTCTTCTGCCCCAAGCTGCTAATTCTACAAACAAATATATCATATCTCTTTACTCGTTGCTTTAAAGGCTGTCATATTCATCTATTGACCTTTTGGCTATTCTAAACAAGATCCTAGATCGAGAGATTTCTGTTCGCATTTTTGTAAAAAATTTTCGATTGAATGGCGTTAGAACTTCTTCTATCACAATTGTGCATATTCGAAATTTCTACGAACTTCTTGTTTGGAATAGCTAAAAGGTCTATTGAGTGGAATTTTTACCATACAATTAAAAGTAGAATAAACCATAAAGCTAAAGATGGGGGCGAGAAACTTATTACCAAGATGCATAGCGTTCTATAATCGAATCCCTATAGAACCGTTGAAAGATTCATGCCTAGAACGCACAGCATGCTGGGTTGGCAAAAGTTCCTCGCTGCCATCATTAGCATAGGCAAGCGTCTGTTGTAACTAGCTGTACTGTATCCCGGGGGGGTTACTACCATATGTACCAGTACGGGATGTGCCATTTTTTGGGGTACCTTTTTTCAGGCTGAAAATAAGTCTTAGGGTGTCATTTTTGGTAACATCACAAATGAATATAAATTTTGGGGTGTCATTTTGGAAGAAAAATGCTTGAGGGTATTGAATTTAATCTAATGTCAGGTACTTGGTTAGAATTTCGAATTTTGGTCACAATTTTAGGGTATCTTTTTTGAAAGGGCCGTAAATTTTGGGGTATGGTTTTTGAAAAATTCATAAATTTTAGGGTATGATTTTACAATTGAAAATGGCACACCCCCGTCATCCGCCTATTGAAGTGACCCCCCCCCCCCCGGGAAGCTTATTTAATTTCGGACACTCCACCGAGGGGGAGGTTTTAAAGAGAGGGGGCTTATTACTTATTAGAGAGGGGGGCTTATTCACAAAATCGAATGACCAGGATATATATATGATAGCTTTTCAGTTCCTTTACCCCATATTTGGCCGATTCAACATACAATTTTATGAGTCAAATGCATGAATTCGACACAGTTTATCCCCAACAACATCAAAATTAACATGCAAACACTTTTAGCTAAATAAATTGAAAATCTTTGGTAGCCACTGGAATTTGATATATGTGAGGGGGGCTTAATAGAGAGGGGGCTCATCAGAGCTTTTACGGTATTCCTTTTTGTCTCAGTTTCAAATTTGCAATAATTTTAACACTTAACATTTACAAGATATCGGGTGAGGCAAAAAAGTTAAAACCTTTGGCGAGATGTGGAATAAAAAGGATGCGACCGATCTTCAAAATTAAAATTTTGATCTATCAGTCAAAGGCTAACTTGGATCACAGGAAGCCCAGGCGGTTTTTTTTTTTTTTCT
>REGL01000713.1:30745-48185 GCA_004194395.1 Aurelia aurita complex sp. Pacific | reverse complement strand
ATTTTTTGTGATTCGTCGTTCATTCATATCTAAATTTAGTGCTGCATAACGGCGCTCTCGATAAAGCAAATTTCAAATCTCCTGTCGTGACTATTGAAGTTATAAAAACTCATCTACTTTAAAGAAGTCAACAAGTGTAATATCAATTACTAGCAGAAAATAATAAGTCCAGCTATGCTTTCTTTTATAAATGAACAAGATATTTTTGATAAGATTAAGTTTTACTAAATCAACCAGCTTCTCATGTCACGTGATGCATGTTTATAATTAGTGGCGAAGCGCGTGTTTGAGTTTAGTTGGGAAGGCGAGAGCATCAGAGAGCTCAGAGAAGCATCAATTCACAGATATGAAACTCAAGCAGAAGTAGTGGATTTGAAGTTACATTTTTGGAATTCAATTGGAAGCTATTGGGCGATCACAATTTGAAGGAGTTATTCAAAGACAGGCCGCGGCCGCGTTTTATTTTAAAAGTAAGCATACTCAATTGAGGAGCGATTCTTAATTAAATCGTGTCTCCTTTCAAAATCTCAAAATCGTTTAAAGCGAGGTTTAAAGCCCTAAGAAATCTTGCAAAATCTTCAAGAGTCTTGCAAAATCTCGACAATCTTTGACACTCTCGAGTAATTGTGAAAATCTGGAAAATCTCAACCTTGATACAACGGCCAGTACTCCTGCGTCGATACCCAAATCGGTCGACGGTTGGGATTGCGAGAAGACCGTTTGGGGCCTGGGAACGAGGTTGGGAAAATCTCGAAGGGTCTGCATGCTGGTTGCTCAAGAGGGTTGCAATGCATGCTGGGTAGAGAGAAATAAACAAAGAAATGTGAACAATACGACTTACATGTAATACTCGCATCAAAGCGATATGGTACAATCCTTGTAGCCCATATATTTCTGCGATCTTTGATAATATTTCTTTTTCTACCGTCGCCATAAAGTGATTTCAGCTCATCTTTAGAAATTGCAATATCTCCTTCGAAGAGGTCATTCCCAATAGCATGGTTGATTTTCACAATGTTGTCTTCGGCTGATGTCCCTTTTCCTTTGGCTCCTCGCTTTGCAAACTCACGCCTGTTCGCCTCCATGATAATATCGTGCGCATTTTTGTGCTCTCCTGAAATGAATCAAGGCATGTTATGAAAAATGAAATATATTGAATTTATATGCAAGTATAATGATGGAGCGTGCGTGGAAAGTCGAGTGAAAATTCATTGTTTACAATGAGAGGTGAACGAAAGGTACTCGACATTTCCAAGAGAAAAGATAGATACTTTTGGAAATATCTGACACCCTGACTCACAGATCTTTCAACTCCAGGTTCAACTCTCACCATGTTGCTAGAGGTCGGCATAGGTTCCAAATCTTTACAAATTTCTGAAAGATACACCCCTTATCATAGACACGATGGACCCAAAATATGAAAAACTAACTCTTTCGACAGAATCAGGACCGTCGAGAGGGGGGGGGTAACCAGGATAGTTACCAGGGGGCCCGGGGCATCTGGGGGCCCGCAAGAAATAAGTTATGTCTTCTTTCTTTGTTGTAGATTCCTTTCAGGAACGTTTTCAGGCCCGCGGGCCCACTGAGACTGTAAATAAAATCTAAAAGCAGCGTTTTGCCAATGCATAGGAGGGCGTGGCCCAAGGATAAAAGGGCGTGGTCCAAAAAATTTTCCGGTGCCTTCGGCGCCGGGGACCCCCACTCCTACCCTAGCCCTGGGGCCCGGCCCCTCTCTCGACGGCCCTGGACAGAATGCTTGTCACTTGCTCAGGAAGGCAATCAAAAGCCTTGAAATTGAATTTCCATGTTTCGATTTCTCGAATGATTCTCAATTTTAGATAATTAGTTGGAATCGCTAAGAGACTCAGTTTACTACATTTCTTTGCAATATGAATTCTAAATATGCATTCTTCGCTCTGTTTCAATTTTACTCTAAAGCATAAACCAAAAGTAACTGAGCCAGATACTGAACGTAGGATTGTATCAATTGCTTGTTTTTAGCTGTGTTCTCGTAATACATTGTTGCAAGGATGACCGAGATATTGTAATCAGCTCATCGTGCTATAAGTCAAAGACTTTGTCTACTTAATCTTAACTCCGATCTTAACATACTTAAATTTTTGTTATGATGTAACTCAAATTAATTGTATAAGAGAGAGCTGTTAAAATATGTTCACGAATCACGAGAAAGGAATTTTTTCATTCAGAACAAGCAGCATCGCTCGATGGGCAAAGTTATAACGAGCAACCATTATCTTGTACAGATCTACGAGCATTAGGTCACATTCAAGTGCGGAATTACACCTTCTTGCATCTCCTCTGAATTTTCTCACGGGTAATATGGGAACATTGTCTGAATAGTTTGGTCTGATTAAATAATCCGTTCACATTATCGTGTATCAAAGTCAGCTGTAGTTATTTAGCGACCGTGTGTCCGGTGTCCCAAAAAGTACTCCTGTTTGAAACATCGCCACAACTCTATTATAAGCCAGATCTTCTTGATCAAAGAACAAAATATTTTTCTATTCCTGGCTCTTATTTTTCTATAGCTGGTCTTGTGATTGGTTTTAGAATTAATAAATACAAGACGATAAATATAGATCTTTCTAGGGCTGCCTGGGCTGCCTGGTTTTGAAGCATACTGCACTGGCCTGGTTTTGAAGCATACTGTACTGATGATTACCGGATTCATTTCTTTTCGTAAATTAAGCTTCTGGTTTGGTCATAAAAGACAGAAAGAGCCTGAAACGATCATTGTACAGACAGGGTGTCCCAGAAAAATTGTTCGACGTTTTATTGAATGTTAAAATTAACGATAAAATGTACCGGTTCCTGGTTAGATAACCCTGCTCCTAAGATTTTGAATTAATTTTTGACGCCAGAATCTTGCAAATCTGATAAAAATTCACGAAGGCTTTGAAGTTCAAGCTTGTGCGAAAGCTGAAACTATGAGCTTGGGCATAAAGCCCTTGCTTTAGGTTTAAAAACAGAACATACACAATAATCTAGCTGCAAATCTGCGAATAGTGCAATGCCTTACGTATTCTCTGCGTCACGGATCTCTGCGTATTCTCTGCGTATTCTCTGCGTATTCTCTGCGTAACGAATCTTCAAGCAGCAGAAGTTCTTTTTGGTCCACCGGGTAGTTAATTTGAAACTTTGAGAACTAATAAAATCTTCTAGCTTATAGAAACTAGCCTTTTGGGGCTAATCATCATCAAAATTAGGCTCTATTGGGCTTCTGAAGCTAGGTCTGAAAGATAAAAATTTTCCGAATAAAAGTACACGTATCTAAGAATTTGGACCAGTATTGGTGGAAGTTTCTTGATTTTTCGGCGATCTGAGAGTTGAGTTTCTTACAAGCAGTTTCTTTACAAAAATACGTGTATTCTAGGCCAAGTAAATTCAGTCCTGAACCACGCCAAGCTCCTTCCGGCATCGAAAACCCTTAATTCTTTCCCAAGGAAACAAAAAGTATGGACACATCCTTCGCAAAACCATCAAAGACATTGAAGAGATCTTATCTTACCTGTACTTATGGCATTTATTTGCAACAGAAAAGTAATCAAAACAAAGCTCAACATCATGGTTGCTTTTTCCATTCCAAGGCTGGTGTTTGAGATGGCAAACCAGATCTGCTTGGGCCGTGTCAAACTGCCTTTGTCCGCTGTCACAACGCAGAATAATATTTTCGTGCAAATTCTGTGATTTTATATCATCTCTCTTCACCTACAGATTCGAATTGTAAACAAATAAATAAAGACACAGTTGGATTAATTTTTATTCTCTGCCAATCAAAACATCTCAGTTAACAATGGAAATCTTGCATTCTCTCGATATAGTCATCTTGGGAATTAAACAATTGTGCAAACAACATATCTTCTGCATCATTGCACATTGCATGAATGGAATACGAAGATAAGGATCTCTTCGGAACATTAGAAATAACGTTTTATGCAATAATGGAGTTGGCAAAGAAAAGGCACTTTCCCGGGGAGGGGGGTACTACACATATTTTGGGTACGGGGACGTGCCATCGGGAAGGGTATCGATTTTCGCAATTTTGGTATAAGGAACGGTATCGATTTTCGCGATTTTGGTATAAGTATAAGGTCGGATATACATTTTCGGAAAATTGATTCAAGGTTGGGGGTACTTTTTCGGAAAATTGGTATAAGGTCGGGTATGTTTTTGAAGCTTCGATGGCACGTCCTCCACCAAAACCTGGTCAAGTACCCCCTCCCCCCGGGCGGGGGCACTTTCTTGTTGTTTCCCTCTCAAAAAGAAAAAAAAACCGTCGAAAGACTCAAAATTAAGACTTGAAATTAAATATCCAAAACAGTCAAGTAGGTGATATAAGCCTTTGACAAGAATAACCCCACAAAGACAAAAGGCCATGACTCGTGCCGCACCATATTTGGGTAACTGATCTATGTCAACAGGAAATACTGATATCTGATAGGCTAGAAATTGACCGCAAGTGGCTTGAGCCACTTTTATATTCCCTTTAACTTTAAATTCTCTCTCAAAAATGTCAAAAGTTAGTCTCAAAATTTAAAGCCCATTTTAAAGAAAGCAAAAATTATTGAAAAGATACTTTGAAAAAAGCTGGTCATTCGTTGGATTGATCACGTAAACTACTACCCGTTAACATCTTCCATGAGATAATTTATGCAAACAATCACTACTACTGTATTATTTCATTCATAAATGTGTTCGTGTCACGTTGTTCGGTTGTTTTTAATTAATTTTCAATGTTTACAAAAAAATCGTGTGACTATGATCAATTACAATGGTCCCAAGCAGGATAAGGTAAACAAAATTTCGAAGCACTCGTAACCACGACATAGCATTCTTTCGATAAACAATTTTAATCGAAACAAGATGGAAGCAACAAAATTAGCTCAAATTAATTCTAGAATAGATGATTGATATTCATTGGAAATACACATAATCTTTTTATAAGAAACTAAGAATTTAGTTAAACCTTCCTCATTTCATCAAGTCAAAATAACCCTCTTCTAGCGTTGAATATAACCTTAGAATTCATAAACCGATAGCTGATGCCGTAATAACCCAGAATTTTCTCAAATCTCTAATACAGATGACTAAACCTTCCTCAAATATGACATTAGAAGCAAAACCTTCCTCCGGCTCACAGTCGTGGTGCCGTGACTTTTTCTGGACTCTGCTCCCTGGCTCCTAAAACAACACATTTCTCAAAAATAACGCAATTGTTAGAGAGTTAATGGAAGAAATTTTAAATCTAAATTTACAACCATTTCATTAAAATGAAAGATTACGACTCTGCATGTTATTGACATTTTTATAATAAAAACTCAAAATAAATGCATATCGTATGTTTAAGGTAAACGAATCAAAACTACATAAAAGATATTTCAATCATGATAAAATCATCTAAAAATTTAATTTTGAAACGAAAAGATACTGTGTTTATCAATGAGATACACGAAAAGAACATAGAATAACTTTTCGCTGTTTTGAATCTAAGTCTAGGTGCATACAATCGACTCGCTGTTGCGATGGGGTAGCTAGCGTTCCTGTAACTGCGTACAATGACTTTACATATGCACTTGGAAGAGATCTTGGGAAACACATAAACAGGGTTCTCGGTGGAGACTCCATAATTTCTCGAGATGTTTCAAACGTCACTTGAACAGACATAAACCAACATTTGAAAAATAGCTTATTTCAAAATTGTTGTGGGAATTTCCATCAACTTGTAGGGTCCTTGTGATGTTGATATAGGGTCGTAAAATTGAGCCAAATTTTGAGATTCCCATTGTCTTTGGCGCTTCCGATCGAAATTTTATGCAATTTGATTGGTGCATCAAGATGTCATCTGCGTGCAGACTACTGATTTCATACCACAAAAGCATACCGGAGTGCATGCGGCTATGTAACAGTAATCATCCGAACGAAAATTGATCCGGAGTAATACCCCATTCACACTTGAAAGTTAAACCAGCTTAGCCGAAAAAGTGTGAATGGTGCATAAAATAAATTAAATGCCACCACAGCCTGGTACTTGAGAGAGTTACCTTTCACTGGCCTCCTAACTAACGGACCAAACAAGGGCAGATTTTGTAAGACAATAGCATGAGTTGGTTTTGATTGACACCACAATTCAAAGCGATTATCGATCGCAGACAAAGGAAATTCTCTCAACCAGTAAATCAAAACAAACAAAGCCGCAAAAGTTTCTCTGAAACCCAGGTAGCCATCGCACTCGTTGTGCATTCCAGACATTGTTTTTAAGAGCACACTTGAGCGTAAATAGAAAGAAGAAGAATACATCTACACATCTACCTCGGGCATTTTGTTTCTTTGGTTCGGAAGCCGATTAGGAGGCGATTCAATTCTCTTCTTTTTTGGGTGTAATTAAAACACTTACTGCTCAGCTTCTGAACCAAAGAAATTAAATGCCCGAGGTAGATGTGTAGATATATCCTTCTTCTTTCGATTTATGCCCATGTTTTCTCTTAAAAAGAATTGCTAATCGCTTTGAATTCAGGTGTCAACAAAAGCAACTCGTGCTATTGTCTTACAAAATCTCTTATTGTTAACGGACCAAAGTTAGTCGGTCGTTGATGCAAAACTATCTCTACGTAATCATGTATCTCAGAAATAAACATCGGAGAATGTCGAGATATCGACTGGAAAGCAAGGTCGAGTAATTTTGTTAATGATTTTTTTAAGCAATTAATAAAAACAAATAGCCAAATAACTTTGTCAAAACAAAGGATGCAGGTCTGATTAAGATAAAGCCCTCAACAATAGATTTCACACCTTCTGCGCAGACAACCACAATGCTTTGCTTTCTCTCTTTGTTTTGATTTGATTGACTGCACTAAGAAGAGGCGTGAGATCTATTTTTCTAAAGGCAAATCGCTTTGTCTTCTCGGAAATCTAAATGTTTTGTTTTACAAAATTTGCCCTTGCTATGCTCGAGGACAGGACAGCAACTAACGTACTTTTCGTTGAAAAGCTAGGTCCGTTACATAGGTTTGACTTTGAAATTATTACCGGGACATAAAAGTCCATCTGTCTGAAAATCCAATATGCTCAACGGAGGGAATATTGATCCACATTACGGTAGCTGAAATGATAACAAAGTCAATCCGTCAAACTTTTCTGTCCGTTCAACTACTGTGACATGGATCCACGTTTTTCGCCTTAGCCAAATTTGAATTCCAGACAGTCTGAAATTACAGCGTGCCTGCAAAGGATCCTGGGTGAGAATGGTTCTTTAACCACCATTCTTTAACAAACCCAGAATTACTGGATAATCAAGCCAAATTAAAGACATTTCTGACAAGCCAACAAATGTCTCAGATAATTTTTGATAGCAAGATCAAGGCCGATGCTGACGAAAATTGCTGGGGGGGGGGTGTAGACACCCGATTTGCCACCAAAATTTGCGTTCCTTGCGTCTCATTGTTGACATTACAATGTGGCTAACTATGATTAACAATTTGCTGAAAGTTGGGGAGGGGGTACAGCATCTTCCCCTACACCCCCATCGGCTACGCCTGTGAGCAAGATAAAACAGATACACTGCCAAGGCCGATAACAGTACTGAGCTTTTCAAGGAAACTATACTCTTACAAACAACCATTAATGCTATTTGCATAACCCGAGGCTTACAAAATCATTTTCTTAAGCATCTAAAAATCTGAAAATCATTTACCTACCATTTATCAACACTAAAGCACGCATTCCTCTCATACAATGTCTCTTGTACAACTTACATAACAAGTTATTACAATGCTTAATTCAAAAGATCACCTTCCGACTCGGTGAAGGACAATTTGGTCAAATGTTTTTATCTGATATTCCTGTGACGTGCTTAGGACGTTAAATTTTATCTAATTTGAGATAAGTATTTGTTCTTGCAGTTTCCTTTTCAGAAACTAGATCACACAAGAGACTTGACCATCAATGAAATTTCCAAAAACCGTTATCTATGTTTCGATGAAAAACAGCATGCAGTAGTACCTTCACTTAACGCTATCGGGTTAGTCAGAAAAATGTTTAGACATTTTGAAAGCATGTAGCTCTCAAACAATTTGTCAGATTTAGCTATATAAACTGATAATACACTTGCAGCTAACAAATCAATTTTGATAAGAAAGTTTAGTTTGTCAAAATCGGTCGTATCCTTCTCAAATTATCAGTGACTTTATAAAGATCTCAAAATCCTTCAAAACCGGTCAAAAATACATGATCAAATTTGCTAGCGATCCAGCCTTGAGCCTGATCTCAGGCTATCCAGCCTCATGATAAAGCCACTCGCAATCCAGCCTCACGATAAGCCGCTCGGCCACTTGTGGGGTAAGTAAGGCTCATACAGTTTCCGTCAGGTAAGTGAGGTCAGAATCCGGATGGGTGACCACTCGTAGGCCTGACTTCGCAACTCACCTCGCAATCCTTCGGAAGGGACGTTAAACGAGGGGTTCCATGCCTGGACGCGGCATGCATAGTAGGGATAAGTTAGCTTTAAATTACTAGAAATCACTGCGGTCCACTTAAAATAAAGTATTGAAAAAAATAAAGAAAGAAAATAAAAGAAAATTGCGGAATGACAGTCCCTCTTCTTTACGTTGTAAATGTTTGAACGATAAGATAGACGGTTAGAATTTGATTATGGTAGTTTTGGGGTTAAACTGTTAAGAAGAATTTAATCACGGACTTTAGACCTGTCTCGAAGGATTCAGAGATGAAGCATTTCTATAAAATCGCCTATTTCTATAGAATGACATGACTGATTTTGACAAACTAAATTTTCTTATCAAAGTTGATATGTCAGCTAAACAGGTATTAACATTGTATAGAGGTCTGAAAATGGTTTGAGAACTACAGGACTTCAAATAGCTAAACGCTTTATGACTCACGGGGAATATGGTGGATTATCATAGCCTTTAGCTATTCTGAAAAGAATCAGAATCGAACAATATTTTGCTACATTTTGTAGAATTTTCGAATGTGCACAGTGATAGAAGCTCTAACGCCACTCGATCGAACGTCGCGTATAAAAATGTATAAAAATAACGCTCGATCCAGGCTCTTTTGTAGAATAGCTAAAAGGTCTACTGTCGATGAGTTGATTGAACGGACATTTTTAATTTACATTTTCAATAACATTACAGATAAGTAGAAGAACAGACTTAATTTAAGTTATTGAGAAGTGTGTCATCCACTCTTCCAGTCTAATTACACATCGTCTTAACGGTTGAAATCACAAAGAACATACCAATTTACAGAGTTGTATCTTTCACTCTTGTCATAACTATTGTACAGCCGGACGATCGAAGCCATGATCTGCCGGACGATCTAATCCATAATATGCCAGACGATTTAATGCATACATAGGTCGACGCAATCATGTTCTTGGACACAAACGAATCAAATTGGTGATCAGCATCCAAGCCAGCACAGAAATAATTAGATTGAAGTCGTCAATCTTTCTTCAAGTCCGATGTTTTCCATGTTTAAACTTTCTCCACGCCAACATTGCTTGAATTCAAATTCTACACGCCATATTGATTTCTCATTCATGGATAAGGCAAGATGAGAGATGATTGCTTCGATTGAGAAACAATGGTGCGGGAATTAAGGTTGATTATATAGGCATTTGGTTTGGGATACAGCACAGTAGACTAATCATAGGTTGATACCAAAGGGTTGAGTCCTGAAAAAGAAAAATCAATCGATCACTCAATCAATCAATCAATCAATCAATCACTCAATCAATCAATCAATCACTCAATCAATCAATCGATCAATCACTCAATCAATCGATCACTCAATCAATTGATCACTCAATCAATCACTCAATCAATCAATCAATCAATCGATCACTCAATCAATCAATCACTCAATCAATCGATCAATCACTCAATNCTATCGAATCAATAAGCTCAATAAAATCAATCTATCAATCAATCAATCAAGCAAGCAATCAATCAATCGATTAGTCAATCAATCAATCGATCACTCAATCAATCAATCAATCACTCAATCAATCAATCAATCAATCAATCAATCAATCACTCAATCAATCAATCAATCAATCAATCACTCAATCAATCAATCAATCAATCAATCACTCAATCAATCAATCACTCAATCAATCACTCAATCAATCACTCAATCAATCAATCACTCAATCAATCACTCAATCAATCGATCACTCAATCAATCAATCAATCAATCGATCAATCACTCAATCAATCAATCACTCAATCAATCACTCAATCAATCAATCAATCGATCAATCACTCAATCAATCGATCACTCAATCAATCACTCAATCAATCAATCGATCAATCACTCAATCAATCACTTTCAGCAAGGTGGAATGACATATTTCAAATTATCAATGAAATTTTGTTTGACGCGTAACACGTATTTTTTTAAAGAAATCTTTATAAGGAACTTAAAGGGAATAGACATAGCTATATCGACAAGTTGCTATAAATAGGCCGAAGAAACGCCTACAAACCCATTGTTTCCTTCGCCACACAATGAAACGGCACACGTCAAAGTTGTTGAATACAATAGATCATATTTTTATCTTGGCCCGGGCCAGCTTTTAACTATGTTGATTCCCTTTAACTCCTTCGGACTTCTCTTCACAAATGACACAAACAATGCACACTCAGTTCAATCATTCAAAAATGCAGTTAAAAACTGGAAAGGAGAAAGATGCATGTGCAAACTGTAAATAAAACACTTCATTTTGACGTATCCATTTTTACTTCTTTTTTCAATAAACTGACATTTTGCACGTCTTTCTGTAGATTGTATTGTATACAGTCGGTATCAGATAGCCTGTAACCACACCCAATTTCTCTTGAAATTGGATCTGGCTAACAGGCTAGTAGCAGATGGTTGGCTTAATTAGATCTTACAGAACTAAAAAATATAGGATCCTAATTTACTCTGCACCCAAGCAAATGGAAAAACCTACTGCTTAGTTAGTATACAGAATATTTGTTGATTTGTTGAAAGGACAATTTTCACAAAAGAATGTTTGTTGATTTAAAGTTATCGCCAATTAACGCTATGTCACATGGAGTAAATAACTTCATCAATGAGTACCAAAGAAGAGAACGATACTTGATGAGGGTTAAAACACCCAAGTTTAAGAACAACACACCAAACGAAAGATGGATGGAAAGAAACGGAACTATGTAACGAATCAAAATTAGTCATAAGCAAGCATTTTTTGTCGTGTTCCTTTTGGCTTTTGACCACGTGAATCAAATGACTTTAAAATTGAGAAAGAAAAGCAACATATGCAATATTTACTCACTTGCACCAAAAAGCCAGAAAAGGAGCAGATTTATTTCTTGCCAGGAAAGTTCACGCGTTGGTCGTTAATTCGTTTTGATTGAAGTTGCAAGATTAAACTGAAGAAATCTTCATCCGGGACTGTCGGACCACGTGGTATGGCAGGAAAGTCACATCGCTGATCTTCCATACGGGTTGCCTGTTAACAAGAAAACAGAAGTCAGCAAGAAAACAAACAAAAACGGTCACAACGTTTGAATCAAAAAGCTTGAATAAAATGAGTGTGACGAATATCATTTTTGGGAGAAGACCAGTGCATTGTATGAAAGGATGACAATTTCGTTTAACCCATGTTCAATTCATAAAGATAAATCCAGTATTACAATTGTTTGGATAAATTCATGTTTTGATTATTAGTAAATGGCTAGGCCATGTTAAAACATCGACAAATTCGGTGACTACGTCATGTTAATAATAGAATATTTGGAAAATAGCTTGTCTCATCCTCAGCTAGAAAAGTTAGGCGCAAGTGAAAATTTATAGTGCTAATATCAAAAGATTATGCATAATTATGGTTGCAATGATACGATAGCTAAATAAGGCGAAAATATAGGACTACACTAAAGTAGAAAGTGCAGGGAGACCTAAAACAAATGCAATAGTATTAAGGAGTTTTGAAAATTCGATGCTGGGCCATACAAAGCTTTAAAAGCAATAAGTTAAAAATTCATTGCCATTTTCATTTTATATTCTTTAAGCACAAATTAACCCTTCAGCAAATTAAAATATACAACATCACGAGAGTCTACTATTGCTCTTTAGATGCGTTTTACGTTGTTTTCTAAAACGATCTAGTGTCTGTCGGTAGCTCACGAATTTTGGCAGGTGTATCATTCCATAACTTGAGAGCTGCGTAATGAAAGCCTTTTCTACAAATTCTGGCTCGTTACAGTGCCTTTTATTGTAAGTCGAGTGGAGGGATCTCGGTTGGTATTTATCCCACAAGCTTTCAGGGCATAGTCTGTTCATAATCTTGTAGGTTATGCCATTATCATTATAAATAAAGCTGATACTGGAACCAGACTGCCAATCGTGGGGGAGAATATTTGCAGCACCATTGTACAGCAGTGCGCCACCGAGACTTTGACGACTCCAACCTTATGAAAGCATCAAAAACATGTAAACAAGAGAACAAAGTGATCAAGAGTACAACTTTTTGAACTATCAAAACGAAGTATCAACGAGCAGGCCGGTTCCTACTGACACCAGATAAAAATCTTTATTAGTATTCTGGCAAACTTGACGTAATAGATGTAAAGAAGGTATTCTGATTCATACCTGGCATCGCATTAACATATCAAAGAAGGCATCATCAGGAACCGTGGACTTCTTCTCTTTCGATTGTGTCATAAGTTGCTCTCGCACTGAAATAAATTGTAAACTTTAAGGAAGAGATTCAAGCACCTTACAACGAGCTTGAGATGAAATTACCAGGCTTCATTTCTGTAAAAACAAGACGTTTCTAAAGAAATTCTCGAAATCGTTTAATTCGTTTAAAGAAATATAATGAATACATGAAACGAAGCAGGGAATTGGCGATATGGTTAGATTGGCGGGCGTATGACAGACCTTTGGCTATTTTGCAAAAGATTCCGGATCGAGCGATATATTTATACATTTTACAAGATGCTCTACAAGATGGTAACAAGCAAGGCATGCTGTTGTTACGGTTTACCATTTATCAATTTGATGACATCACAATTTCAAAACTAGCACAAATTTAGAAACACTATAATTCTGAAACTAATGATAATATAGAAACTTCTCTCTCGGGGATTGTGGGAAATTACCTAAAGTTTTCTATGAGTAATTCATTTGAAAGGATGGGGTAATTACATTTTACACGATTAAATTCTAAAGTTTCTGCAATGATTCCATATATATGCTGATTTTAATACATCACTTCAATTGAGCGCCCTCGTTTTGGAATGCATCAAAATTGCTTCCTATTCTTCAAATGAAAATTTCGAGCACATTTTCGGATTTAGCACCCAAACTTTAGTCTTGTTACATGTTTAAACTGCTGGCGATTGTGATGTTGATTTTCATGACGATGCAAAGTTTAAAAATGTAAAAGGGATTTGTCGTAAAATATCGTTCCGTGTGAAACGTTACATCCTGGGTCATTTTTCACAGTCAAATCTCTTAAAAGGTATTCAGACTGTATATCGTCATCAAATTTACATTACGACTGCTAGCAACATAAAAACTTGTGGTAAGACAAAACTTTGGGTGCTAAATCTGAATTCGGCGGCCGTATAAAAGAATTCTGAATAATTTCCTAAACGAGGCTGTAAATCGAAGTGGTGTATATCGTGAACTTACAGACTGGGTCGAGACCAGGGAGTGGAGGCAGTTCGAATCTTTGTTCTTCAATTCTATTTCCTTGCACTCTTTGAAGAATATCGAACAAATTCTCAGTACTGACGCTCGGTTTCATTGCAGAAGGTAATTGTAAGCTGTTGCTCGGGTTACTGTTGCTCTGGGTAACTGGCATCCTACTGGCATTTGCAACTGGCCTAATATTGCTGGTATTGTTCGCACCAGAGCGAGGCAGCTCACATCTCTGATCATCCATGCGCCCACCTTGCGCCTTCATCAGCATGTCAAAGAAGTCATCGCCAGGCCCTTCTTCTAATGATGAGTCCAAACTCTAAGATATGAATAGAAACTTGTATAAGTCTATGTGGAAGGCAAATATTTCAAAGAAAGGCCCTAGAATAGAGCCCTGTGGTACACCTATCAACATTAAAGCCTGTTATGGGCAATAGATACGTCAGCCCTATGTAAGTGCACAAATTGAAGGTAAATACTTTAAAGAAAGGTCCTAGCAAAGAGCCCAGTGGTACCCCTATTAAAATTGAGGCACAATCCATGACAGCTCATTTAGCTATATGTAAGTGCACAATCTGAAGAAAACAACAAGTCTAGGATAGGTTCGAAATCTTTAAACATTTCGGTGTACAATTTTATGATGTATCTCTTTGCATCAAATGGCTTGAAAGAAACTTTAGCTAATATGCTATAATTCTACCATCAGACTTTTCAGTATTCTTCAATGTTTTGACGAAAAATGCTCACATGGCAAATTACCTGTTTGTGAACTGGTATGGATATTGGACAAATGACGCAAAACAAAGTATTTCAGGTTCGAGCAGCTTCTTTCGAAGCTTAAAAAGTACATGGTCATAGCAGTTTGCGTGAAACGCAGTTTTTGTACGTGGGAAACGAAGTTTGGGCAGAATGCAACTTTCGTCCTTTAAATTGCTTTGACCTGCAAAATAAGTCGACCTTGAATTGCCTGACAGCTGACTTTTGCTCACCACCATCAACTGCTTTTGATAGAGCTGAAGGTCATCGTCTTTGCTAATTAATATTGAGAAATAACATAGCTTCTTTGTATCCATATTGTATCCCTCCATCGATATTAGGAAAAATGGAATGTGTCATATGAGGCTATACATTGTTGTCAAGAATCATAACTATTGGGCCTACCTTATCTGCTGTCCTCTCGATTTTGGATATTTATGAGACTGCCCTCCCCTTCGACTTCATTTCTCAAAGCACCATGTTGTTTAGAAGGAGCTTTACTGAATAACATACAACAACTTTTAACAACATGGCACAGAAATGGAGTCGTAGTCGAAGGGAAATACAGCCTCCCGAACATAAAAATTTAATGTAGTATGGTTTTATTCCTGGTATGGTGTCGGGTCCTTTGCCACGTTCTGCATTCATCATCTATAGTCATCATACACAATTTTATGNCCCCTTCGACTTCATTTCTCAAAGCGCCATGTTGTTTAGAAGGAGCTTTACTGAATAACATACAACAACCTTGAACAACATGGCACAGAAATGGAGTCGTAGTCGAAGGGAAATACAGCCTCCCGAACGTAAAAATTTAACGTAATATGGTTTTATTCCTGGTATGGTGTTGGGTCCTTTGCCACGTTCTGCATTCATCATCTATAGTCATCATGCTCAATTTTATGATATACCGGGTGCGCGAAAATAAACTATGCACGTTTGACACGCTAGAATAAATCGTACTCTGGACTGATTTTGAAGATTCATGACTCAATCTTTAGCAGAAAGCCTGAATTAGATAATGGGATTTTTTGCAAATTTTTTCGTTTTTGGTTTTTAGAGCTAGACGCGAATTTTTTTTTAATTTTCGTTCTCGAAAACACTGAAAACGATAAGAAAACGTCGATCAAATTTTCTAAGGAATCGACATGAATGGACAAAGAGAAAATTTTGTCGTGGTGATTTGGGATTTAGAAATCCATTAATTGTATCGATTAATTGTATCGATTAATTGTATCGATTAATTAATCGATTTCTAGATCCCAAATCACCACAACAAACTTTTCTCTTTGTCCATTCATGTCGATTCCTTATAGAATTTTGATTGAAGTTTTCTTTATCATTTTCAGTGTTTTGGAAAGCGAAAATTTTAAGAAACTCGCGTCTAGCTCTAAAAATTGAAACAGAAAAACTTGCAAAAAATCCTAGAATTTTTGCTAAAGATTAAGTCATGAATCTTCAAAATCGGTCCAGTGTACGATTTATTGTGGCCTGTCAAACGTGCATAGTTTATTTTGGTGCACCCTTAGAAGGTTGATACCGTAATCGCGTTGGACCCTGGATTTCGTGACGACTTATCTTAAATATTTAATAGTTTGAAGCAGTCAGCGGATAATTGCCTCATAGTGGGTAGCTACAGATGACGTCTTTATGGCTTCGAATGACCTAAAATCCCCGCTAAAGCTATCCTCGAAATAGCAATTTGGGTTATGCTCTTTATCTAGATAACCAGCTTATGTATCTGAAATTCTTGATTGAGAAAGTGAAAGTTTTCGTTACCACTCAATTTACCGTAAGGGTTACTAAAAGCATTGGATCCTTAGATTCACGATACTTAAAAGAGGCTCCGTCATCAGATTATTGTCAAAACGATGAGTTTGAAGCTTTCTGAAAGGGGATATGACACAGACTTTTCATTCTCATATTTTTCCAAAATGAAAGCTTTATGTTGAAGATAAATCTTTGTGATCAGAGTCAATTGACTCTGTTGTACTTCACAGAGGAACAAAACCAAACATTGAAATCTTTTACGATTGTTCCGATAAAAGTGGACACTGAGGTGACTTTTTGGTGGCTTGGGTGAAGGCGGCAAACAAACTACATAAAACAGTGGACACTTAACCAAAACAATTGTGTTTACAGATTCGTTTACAACTGGGCGACGGAGCTCCATAATTTGAAAGACATAGTTCCTCTTGCAACATTTCCTTCAATTCATCTCCAACTTTGTACAAGGTATAAGGTATTACATCAGCCAAAGCTGGATTAACTGCAGCTTATCGCGCCACGCTGCATTGCACAGCAAAATTGTTTCACGTGCGATTTCAGCTTTAATCCAAATTGCATACGTACATACACTTACCTCACACAAGTATTGCACCACCTTACCCAAATGGCGCCCAAAAGTGTTGCTCAGCTCAATCTACAAAATTTGCATAACAAAAGCAGCAGCATTTAAGGGTTTCTCTACCAGGTATTTTGGTCGGAAAATAATTGTTAATGCGTATGCTTTTCATTCATTAATAAATGAAACGTTGGTTTGTTGGTTTCTTTGACAAATTAGCAAAAACGTTCGGACAACACTGAACAAGATTTTGGCAGCATACTGGAGGAGTAGGCCAAAACAAAATGAGAAACGGATAGATATCTGGGGGCAAAGACAACAACATTTTAGTGTTTTCAAATTTGGATTCTACAAACTTTATCGCTGTGACAAAAGTTTTCCGTGAGGAATGCCAGAAGGATAAACACAAAGAGAAAACGGAAAGAAACCATTCCAACGTAAGAATATCCTTGATATTACTTTTATCAGATTAAAATTAATTTTGCTTCCTGGAAGACTTTAGGCAAGTGATTGACGCTTAAATATATGGATTTTGATGTGCTTAACCAAATCGCTTATTTTAATTTAGTTTTAAAGTAATTTTGAAATTTAACAAGTGACTGGAGCATGTTTTTTTAACGTGACTCCTTC
>REGL01000713.1:0-18166 GCA_004194395.1 Aurelia aurita complex sp. Pacific | reverse complement strand
GTGACGTAGCACCATTGTTTTAAGAAATTATTGGGGGGGCTTAAGCCCCCCTGCCCCCCGCTTCCTACGGGCCTGCAGCCTTAGAAAGGCGACCATTGATTTGTGCTATTACTGTCCATGCGTAATTTGAAAGTGTTTTGGGGTAGCTAAAACAGAGATGTTCATCTTCAAAAAATTGTTGATCAATCAAGATTTAGTCTATTTTCACTAATTCAAAAGCGTGAATCGTTCATTTTTCTCGTCATCATTATCATCAATAATTTATTTACAGTGGGCAAGGATTAAAAATAGCTATTTCAAGGTCTACTTTAATGCATAACTTAAAATGCACCGGGTGTATCAGAAAAAACGGGCCACTTCAAAAGTGCCGCTGCGGTGGTGACTTGAACCTTGCAGATTTATGGCATCGATTTTCGCAATCCATAAGCCTTAACTTAAATTTAGATATATTCCCTTTACCTATATTTGCCAACCAAAAATATTTGTAACTCAAAGTTAGCCAAATTTGTTGACCGGTCGATGACAGGCGGTCCCAATTTTCTGATGCGTCTCAATTCTTTAAAATTCCCAGAAAATAAATGTATTGGTTGTTTTTATTTGATTCCTCACAACTATGTTTTTAAAGGCTTGAATAAATTATTTCTTAAACCTCGTCAAAAACAATCTGTAAAATAGATAATTTCTATGAAATGTATTGGTGGATTATCATCCATGGTCAATAAGTTCGTTACAGTGGTTTTCGTCACCATCTTTCCAAAACCAGTAAATACACGTAATAATGAACTAATTCTAACAAATAGGCGTATTTCATGTTGAACATAGTGTTCAACTGGATGAGTGAGCAACGACGGCTATTGTTGTCGTTGGTATCTCTCGGTTGGGGTCCCTGTTTCCAAACATTCTCGGATTCGTAGCTCGACATCTACTGCAAAACAAGTTTCTTTCTTTAGTCATCGGCAAATTGGTTTGTATGTAGCTTTTTGTAACCGTATCTTTAATTTTAGTTTAGTTTTATGTCTTCTATGGCATGGCCCCGGCGTAGTCATGATATTTTGCTCCTAGGGGTATCGTCTTTGTAGTGTAGTAGAATGTTTTGTAAGTAGTGTCGTAGGTAATTCGTCTTTGTAAAGATTTTTAGATTGAGTATAAAAAAAAAACATAGTGTCGTATAAACGTCACAAAATCTTGCATTCAGAAAGTTTTTCAGAAATTATAAAAATACAAATTTTGGTATTCATCAAAAGAAAAATGTTTGCAGAAATTTTCAGCCATAATCAAGGTTTTCAGAAAGGAATAATGTTTCCACCTCTGCGTCTATTCTGGACTCGAGAGATGCGTATTCACAATTCATTCACACTGGCGTGAATTAATAGCAAACAATGAATAACTGAACAGACCTCTTTGGAGACTATAAGATGCTTTTCTGCATATTCTAGTGCAATTTCATGCCTGTTTAATGCTGTGTATGCATTCCCTAAACTCCAGTACGCTCTTCCTTCTCCAACTCTGCAATCAAAGGAGAGAAAGTTACGCTATAGACAAAAATTTATCAGGTGTCCAAAAAAAGTACTGAGCTGAGTAGTAATTGTTTCATTTAAGCTCTAAATATGCGAGAATTGCAATGCCTTCTGCTCGGCTTCATTACTCTTACAATTACAGAGGTGAGTAGTAATCGTTTCATTTAAGCTCTAAATATGCAAGAATTGCAATGCCTTCTGCTCGGCTTCATTACTCTTACAATTACAGAGCTGAGTAGTAATTGTTCCATTTAAGCTCTAAATATGCGCGAATGGCAATGCCTTCTGCTCGGCTTCATTACTCTTACAATTACAGAGCTGAGTAGTAATTGTTTCATTTAAGCTCTAAATATGCAAGAATTGCAATGCCTTCTGCTCGGCTTCATTACTCTTACAATTACAGAGCTGAGTAGTAATTGTTCCATTTAAGCTCTAAATATGCGCGAATGGCAATGCCTTCTGCTCGGCTTCATTACTCTTACAATTACAGAGCTGAGTAGTAATTGTTTCATTTAAGCTCTAAATATGCGAGAATTGCAATGCCTTCTGCTCGGCTTCATTACTCTTACAATTACAGAGCTGAGTAGTAATTGTTCCATTTAAGCTCTAAATATGCGCGAATGGCAATGCCTTCTGCTCGGCTTCATTACTCTTACAATTACAGAGCTGAGTAGTAATTGTTTCATTTAAGCTCTAAATATGCGAGAATTGCAATGCCTTCTGCTCGGCTTCATTACTCTTATAATTACAGAGGTGAGTAGTAATTGCTTCATTTAAGCTCTAAATATGTGAGAATTGCAATGCCTTCTGCTCGGCTTCATTACTCTTATAATTACAGAGCTGAGTAGTAATCGTTTCATTTAAGCTCTAAATATGCGAGAATTGCAATGCCTTCTGCTCGGCTTCATTACTCTTACAATGACAGAGCTGCGTAGTAATCGTTTATTTAAGCTCTAAATATGCGAGAATTGCAATGCCTTCTGCTCGGTTTCTGAATCAAATAAACAAAATCCACCAGGCGGAGCTTTAGACCTTTATTTATCTAATTTATTCTTAACGATATGCCTTCAGGTAAACATTCCTAAATATGAAAAATAAAATCTGAAAATAAATTAATATAAATAAAATATTTAAGTAAAACTGATTTTCCGGGGATTCGTTCTTGATGGGACTTGAATCATCTAGGCTCATCAAATGCCTTTTGAGATGTACTTTAAACCGGCATAGCGATGACAGTTCTCTGATACTAATTGGAATATCATTCCAAGCCTTAATGCCAGAGTAATGAAATCCTTTCTTTGTGAATTCAAGGTTTAGCGTGGGACTATGGAGATATCTATCATTCCTCGTATCATATTTTGATATGAACATCTCAGCATATTCCATAGGCTTTCAGGGCATAGCACGTTTAAAATCTTATATACCATAACAGAGCGATCAAAACGAATAAGATTCTCAACGCTGGGCACATTTTAGACAATGGGTCCTTAAATCTTGCGCGTTCAATAATTGATAGGGCTCTGTTTGAAGTTCGGATGAAGAAATGCTGCCCCATACCACGTTCCGTAGCGTTAGTGACTCTCAAAGAGAGCGCAATATAAGTTTTTTCAACAAACCACCTGCTAACTTTCCTGTCAGNATTCAAGGTTTAGCGTGGGACTATGGAGATATCTATCATTCCTCGTATCATATTTTGATATGAACATCTCAGCATATTCCATAGGCTTTCAGGGCATAGCACGTTTAAAATCTTATATACCATAACAGAGCGATCAAAACGAATAAGATTCTCAACGCTGGGCACATTTTAGA
This sequence comes from Aurelia aurita complex sp. Pacific, assembly GCA_004194395.1. NCBI lineage: Eukaryota > Metazoa > Cnidaria > Scyphozoa > Semaeostomeae > Ulmaridae > Aurelia > Aurelia aurita complex sp. Pacific. The sequence continues at coordinate 14,837 of REGL01000713.1, read as the reverse complement.
CAATGGGTCCTTAAATCTTGCGCGTTCAATAATTGATAGGGCTCTGTTTGAAGTTCGGATGAAGAAATGCTGCCCCATACCACGTTCCGTAGCGTTAGTGACTCTCAAAGAGAGCGCAATATAAGTTTTTTCAACAAACCACCTGCTAACTTTCCTGTCAGTGATTTATATTGATGCTTCCACTTCAGCCCTTCATGGATAATAACACCTAGAGATTTGGTTTTCTCCACACGTTTTATTTCAAGCGAAGGGATGTCACCTTTTTCATTTATTCTACAGGGTGTCCCAGAAAAATTGTTCGACGTTTGATTAAATGATAAAAAATAACGATAAAATGTACAGGCTCCTGCTTAGGTAACCCTGCTCCTAAAATTTAGAATTAATTTTAGACGCCAGAATTTTGTGATTCCGCTAAGAATTCACGGAGGTACAAGCATTTGAAGTTCAAATTTGTGCGAAAGCTGAAACCAGTAGCCTGCGTGCAGCCTCAACTCATCCTCAAAGGAAAAGTCCTTTGAGGAGGAGTTGAGGCTGCACGCAGGCTAGAAACCAGACGCCCCCAACTGACCTGTTTTCCAAAAAGACGTCCTAAAATCGAGGTAAAAGGAGACTGTCCAATGTTTTACCTCTCGTCGATATCAGAGCAAACCAAATAGGACTTCCAAAGATATTTAATTCTTGTAACAGTTGCCAAAATTTACTTAAGAGTGTAAGTATCTTAAAACATTGAATGGAAACTTAATCAATGAGAGACGGGTCGATTTCAAATTGTGCTGAACAGGATTCCCCCAAGCATCCATAACCTTGCTTAAATGTTTTAAAAAGCTAGTTTATCGAAAGTGCTTTCTAAATTCCATTAGATTTGCTTTGAATAAACGAGATTCTATTTTCACAAAATATGCAATTTAGGGGCGTCTGGTTTCAGCTTTCGCACAAACTTGAACTTCAAAAGCTCGTAACTCTGTGAATATTTAGCCAATTTGCTAGCTTCTGGTGTCTAAAATTAATTTAAAATCTCAGCAATATGGTTGTTTTACCATGGAGCCCGTTCATTATTTCGTTATTTTTTGACATTTAATCAAATGTTGAACAATTTTTTTGGGACACCCTGTACGTTGGTGACCAATAACCATAAATCCAGTTTTTTGGGGTTTGCACTTAGTTTATTTACCCTCAACCAGTCATTGATAGCTAATAGCTCTTTCTTTGTTATGCGTATGAGCTCTTTATGTCATTAGATGCGATTGTCGTGTGTCACGTGCGATTGTACATGTTTGCTTTGGAGAAGTCCAAGCAACCCTCAAAGTTATTGAGGTGCGCGATGAAAAGGAGGGGACCACAGCATGATCCCTGAGGAATGCCACAAAACGTCCTCGGTCCGAGAGCTTTGACCATTTGCAGAACAAAACCTTTGTTTGTTTGTAAATTTATTTTGATTCGATTAACTACTATAGCTAACAATATATACACATATACACATATATACAAAGTTAACTAATCAAAATCGAATATAACTACAGGAAGTAAATTAAATTTGTTTTTGTTTTATAAATCATAAAATTAAATTGCACTAACAGGCACTAATTTGTAACACAAGGCAGGCAATGACAAGCACTGCATTTACAGGAGGGTCCGTCCCATCGTTTTATCAGATTTTTAAAAGTTTTCAAGTTTTCTGCTGCTTTCAGCTCGTTTGGTAGGCCATTCCAAATTTGTGGCCCAATAGACATCAGACTGTTGGACCCGAATGTTGTTTGATTAGGCCTAACATGGGCTAAGTTATTTGGGTTTCTTAATGAATAATTTGATGACCGTAATTTAAAAACGTTTTGCATGAACTGTGGGTTCAACTGTTTCACTGTTTTGAATATTTCTATGCACAGGACTCTTTGGCGAGCAATGAGCATTGTGCATTTATCTGACTTCGAAAGCAAATCGTTATACGAACTGGTATGATCATTATAGAGAAATCTTAGAGCGCGTTCTTGTAACTTTTCAATTTTCTGTAATGATTTGGAAGATGAAAAATACCAGACCAAGGGACAGTAATCAAAATTAGAATATACAAAGCTCTGAACAAGAATCGTTTTTTCTTTACAGCCAATGAACGACTTTAATCTTTTAAGAACATTTAATTGTGCTGCAGCTTTTTTGCAAAGATTCGAAATATGTGGGTCGAAATCAAGTTTATAATCCAGCGTAACGCCTAAAAGTTTCACAGTCTCCTCAGATTTGATTATTTTGCCGTTAATGTTAATTTGTTCTCCACTAGTATTTGTCCGGTTTTTTCTGAGCAATATAGCATGGAATTTTTCAGGGTTAGCAATCATTTCATTTTGTTCCAACCAGGACAAGGCAACTCCTGTTTCTTTTTCTAAAATATTTACAAGATCGGGCATGCTTTTAGAAAAATAAGTGAGTGTATTATCATCAGCGTAATTATAAAGCGTTGCCTGTTTTATAAAGTAAAATAAGTCATTGATGTAAAAGTTGAAAAGGATTGGTCCCAGCACAGAGCCTTGGGGTACACCAGATATAACCTCTTGAAAAGAACCGCTTTCGTCCACTTAGGTACGACTTGAACCATTCTCTTTCTTTTCCTTTGATACCATATTTGACCAGTTTATCTATCAATATTTTGTGATCAACCGTAGCAAAGGCTTTTTTCATTTGTCCTCGTTCTTTCGTTATAAACTCGTGACTTCTCTGAAACCACCCTTCATGTGCATGAGGCGACAGTTTGCCCTACTAATCAAAATGTATCATGGCATCGTAGAGCGACATTTCTGTTACTGCTGTTCTGTTTTGGGAGGCTGCAGTGAAACCAGATTGCAAACCATACAAAAATTGCAAAATTGAGCAGCAAGAATTGTCACCAATAGCAGCTATGACGTATCCGCCTCAAATTTGATCAAGGAACTAAATTGGCCAACAGTTACGGCCATGATACAAAGCGAGACAGCTAATATTACATACAAAGCATTATCAGGTCTTGCATCCGGCTATCTTTCAAACCTCTTCAAGGAAAAATTCTGCGCAATTCTACGAATTCTACGAATTTGCGCAATGCCACTGGCGATGTCCTTGTTCCAAGGATGAAAACTTGCAATGGACAGAAAGCTATATCTTTTCGGAGTGCAAAGACTTAGAATGAATTGCCTTTCGATATCAAACAAGCAACCTCCCTCAGCATGTTTAAAGTAGGCTGAAGAGTAACTTGCCTCTCTCAGCCTAACTTTATTAATTTTTCATTCCTACATTGTAAACGTAAAAGTAATTTTTAGTCAGTCTTTTAGATTGATGGGGCTACCGTGTACAAATGCAAAATGAAAATGGCTTCCCGGCAATTTTTGCGGCTCTGTTCATCTTGAATTACTGGTCGAGAGAATATCTTTTGTCTGCAATTGCGATGTCAATCAAAAGCAACTGATGCTATTGTGTTACAAAACTGTCCTTGTTCATTGGCATAAATTGCTTGCGCCCATTTAGACATTTACACAAAGCAATGTTGTAATTGTAGCGAAAGACTGAATAACGTGAAATTTTACCTGTCGTTAAGTTCTTTCGCTATTGCGAGATGTCGCAAATGATAATCTGTCGCTTTGTCGAAAGACTTTAAAAGTGTATAAGTGTTTCCCAAACTGTAACAGGCCTAGACGAAGGATAAACTATTAATCTTAAGGAAAGATTTGAGCATATCAAGCAGGTGAAGGTGAAGGTGAAGTTGCGGTCTTTAGCGCCAAGCGCTGGGATCGCAGAAGTAGAATAGGCCTAATCAAGTCCGCGACCCCTTGTCATGACGCTGAAGTGATAGGGAGCTACCTGGGATCAAACCCGGTCCACCTGACTGTTCTGGCTGCAATGTCAGAGGATTACACCACTGTGTCACAACACCTTCGCAATAAATAAAACAAACATATTTATATACAATAAAACAGACAATAAAACAGGCATATTTTCTAGACACTTTTAGCTTTCTTAAAGATATATTTGTTAGAGGAATCAAATATTTAAATAACATTGCACGATTGATTAAAGCATCGCTTTTTGGTTTGATGTGATGGCTTGAAAGGAACTTCAGATACTTTGTTGTAAATGGTCATTAGCAATCTTTGATATCTTGGTTTTCTTCAAAATTATTGCGTTTTTCTTTTTCTTGAAAGAAATCACGGAAAGCTTTGAAAAAAATTAGAATCATTGTGAATCATAAATTGATAGAGGACAAAAGGTACAATCTTCGAGAAAACATTATGAATTTATGAAGGGCTAGAAGATGGTGGTAAGCAGAAATCTGTAGCTTTGTGGTTTACAATTTAGCAATTTGATGATGTCATAACCGGAAAACTGTTTGAAACCAAGAAGACACTGTAATTCTGAAAATGATCATGATATCAAAGATTGCCAGTGACTTCTTATAACCAAATGCATCAACCAATCATTTGAAGTCATATTTCAAGATTTGATTCCTATGCTGAGCATGATTGGGTCATTTGAAATACTCACAGAATGCAAATGGCCATTACCAGGGGTTTCTTTCAATCTTAACTTAGGACGATGACCTATCAATCGTAAAGACCAACAGACGATTCTGCAAAAGATGGCGTCGGGGGGCATTTACCAAGATGCATTGCGTTCTATAATGGAATCAACAGTGATTCTATAGAATTCGATCATTAAACGCAATGCATCTTGGTCAAATGCCCCCGACGCCGTCTTTTCCGGAATCGTCTATTGCTGAAAGTGATACTTTGTGTGCTGAATGGAAGCAAAACAAACACATGAGATTATTAAACGATTACGAGGTCAATGCTGAAAATATTCGGACCATAGTTTGACGTACGGACCGAACACAGGGAGGTCCGTACGAGACACTAAGGTCCGGATATTTTCCACAACTGATCGAGTAATCGTTAAACAAAAGCTTTATTATATGGCAGAAACTTTTTTGAAACATTGTTTCACACGTTTCAAAAATTATATGGTACTGTATGTTTGTTTGTTCGTCTTCATCTCTGTATGAATTTTCAAACATGTGAAGTTCTTTTTGGTGCATCCGGTTTAAAGAAGTGAAGTTAAAAGTCCAGGACAAAGACCTACCTGTGCTTCAATTGCTCTGTCTGCTAACCTCTGTGCAATCTCCAATGTCTTTCTGCGAGTGATATGAAAGAGAGAGAAAGAACCTGTTTATATCAAAAGTGCCCCGCTTGGAAATTAGTATTCTGAGAATCAAAGAAGCCTTGTCGGATTTATCCCACGTTGCTTTTCTTTAAACTGTGTGAAAGAAGTACATCTGCGCTTTCATATTTCCCAACGAGCCCCGTTTGAAACAAAATCTTTCACATGCTAGTGAGCAAAGCTTCCAAATCTTTAACAAGGTTGATGTAAAATTCTATGACCTATTTCCCGGAATTGAATTGCTTCAAAGAAACGTTTGCTATTTCGTTATAATTCTACCGTTAAACTTTTGTGAAATCTTTAATATTTGAGTGTTTTCCTTCTTCGTTCAATAACATTTTCAGAAAAAATAAAATAATCATAATTTCTAAACCTCTTGACAAAATATGAGAAAGTTTCAACAAGATCAGAGTTTATGAATGTGTACCATTTGTTATTAAGCAAATATCTTTCACTCTGCGGGTTTACGATTTAGAAATTTGATGTTGAAATACATAATACACTGAAAATTCGAAAAATAATCAAGATTTCTGAAAATTTCAACGGTAGAGTTATAGCAAAGTAGCTAAAGTTTCTCTCCACCCATTCGGTTCAAAGAAATGGGTCACATCCACTACCAAGGACACCAGTGAGGGAAAATATTGATCGGCAATTCATAGAAAGAGAGGTAAGAACTTCCTTACGAACTAAAATGCGGGATGAAGGCTACAAATTTCTCTTTCTGTTTATAAAGTGCTTGAAATGAATGCACTCAAATGAGACAACATTGTTTCTATGTTAATTTGTTCCGTCTTTTTTTATCACGACTGATCTAACAATATGAAATAATAATTACGTCATGATACGACAATGCAAAGCGAAAAAGTCACGGCTCCAGGAAGGTTTTGCTAATTAATACTATAACTGAGGAGGAATTGCTAAACTTTACAAAAACCTAGGAAAGAAACAACGAAATGTTACAGGACGAAATATTAGCAATACACACATATACCGTAAAATCTCTATTAAGTCCCCGTCTCTATTAAGCCCCCCCCCCACTTATATCAAATTCTAGAGGCTACCAAAGATTCTCCATTTATTGAGCTATATAAGTTTGCATGTTAATTTTGATGTGTTTTGAGATAAAACTTTGTCGAATTCATGTATTTAACTCGTAAAATTGTATGTTTAAACCGCAAAATGTGGTGCAAAAAGGACTTAAAAAGTGTCCAAAATTAAATACGCTCCCCGGGGGCTAGAGCTTTTACGGTATCCATCAATATATCCATCAATACATTCATACATTGAATCGTAAATCGTACAATATTCGTTCTTCGCTGTCATATTTGTCATTTTGCATTGTTCTTGATCTTAGCTAAATTTAACAATCACTACCTTTGACTTTTTTCTCAGTATCGCGAGAAAGAATATATGACAACTTTACGCAGAAATCCTACAGAAATCTATTGAAATCATCCGCGAAATCTACGACAAAACAAGATGGGTTCGTAGCTTTTGTGATGTCATACCAACGGCACGAATAACAAAACAGAAAATAGAAATCAAACGCATGGATATTCATTCGGTCTTTTGAAGACACAAATCTATTTACTATTTAAAGGGTCTGTTTCATCCAGCATGCCTTGCACGTGCCATCTCTTGGTTGGCCTTTGTTGCCGCCATTTTCATGGCCCATGAAAATGGCGGACAACAAAGGAACATCAACAGACGGCACGTGCAAGGAATGCTGGATGAAACAGACCCTTTGATAAAAAAAAGATGAGTAATTAAAAACACAGAGCAAATTCTTGTATTTAAACTATAGTAGAACATTTTTTTCACACATAAAGTATGATTAGTTGAAAGATATCGTTCTTAAAAGATTCTAAATCTAACAGCGGAGAAATGTCTCAAACAAAATAAAAATCTTTGTTGGTAAGAATTTTCCACACGCAAGAGAAGCGGAAACGTTGCTTTGACTTTTCATAATTATTATTGTGTTATCAATTGCAAATTCATTTGATCATTTTACATACTGATGGAAAAAATGCCGAAAACCAGGTGATGCTTACGCTTTTGCCTAAAAACGAGCCGGGCAGGAAACAAATTAAAAACATAAAACCATGGTCTTCTGTTGATAATATGACATTAAACGGGAAACGATTGCGAAAAAAAGAAAAAAAGAACGTGGGAATGATTTCCGAAATGAACGATTTATCGTAAATTTTAATGTACTTATATTTCCTATGCTCCGAAATAAAGAGAAAAATGGCAAGATATTCTTTGATCTTTCGGCTATCAACTGACAGACAGCATCAGCTGGTATGGGTCCCTGCCAGGAAGTATCTTATCTATTCCTTCTGTCAAAACCTAACTCCTTTGTACTTCTGTGTATTCCTGTTTTATCGGAGAGCCCCTTGAAAACCAGCTTCTGTTGAAGGGCAACCCTCCTTAAAAGAATTAAAAATGAATACAAGAAATATATGTGTGTTAGTGCGCCTTCCCAGAAGGTTTCAGAAGGCGAACCATACAGGGAAAGTCGGGGAAAGTTTCCTGTATGACTTGCGGTTTAAAATTTTCTTCTGCGAAGGCACGCTAAGACACAGACAGAATTACAAAGGAGCTCGATTCGAATGACCAAACAAAGTGATTAGGCATAGTTAAATTGTAGACACGGGTTGAGACGAACAAAGAAGACAACAAAACATAGTAAATAAATATTTAATCAAAATATTGGTGTCCTTTCACCCTTGATTCAGCTTATGTCTGTTTCATCCAGCATACCTTGCATGTGCCGTCTCTTGGGTAGCCTTCGTTGTCGCTATTTTCATGCGGCACGTGCAAGGCATGCTGGATGAAACAAACCCTATAGACAATATAACTCTGGCATAGCGCCTTTGATTATTAAAAGAAAATTTAGTGTGTAGTTCCTTGAAACACATATTGTGGGATTGCCACGGTCGAAAAAGGGCGTGTCCTTCTACAAACTTTCCACATATGCGGCAATTAGCATTGTGCAATCTCCTGTTGTGCTATTCAGCATTTAGAGCTGTCAGCAAATCGATGCATATGCGTTACGAAGCTGGGCTCTATCCAGCATCTCAGCTTTCGCACCGGGAGTCCTTTCATACCTGTTGTGATACCGGAGCGTTGTGAGCCAAAATACAATTGCTGAATCGGTGATTATTAAAGGTAATGTGTCCATGTAACCACAACGACTTTGCTATTTTCACGTGTTATTTCACGTGATCACTTTACCATCGATCCAAAAAGATAGCCAGATCTAATATAAGCAGACTGATGACTTGCTTGCAGCTGCGATTCCAGAGCTGAACCCGAAGTCTCACAGCAGGCAGCCTCGTTGTGAAATTTAAATTCTAGTTTTGCATGTGTTCAGTTAAATTCTACCAATCACAGTCCGCTCTTCGGGCTCTTCGTCAGCATCATGTCAGCACATTTTGACAAGAGTGTATACGCTGCTGTACTTACATGGACACATTTCATTTCTTGAGATTATGGTGCTTGGTATCCACAATACAAGTAGGACAAGGCCAGAATGAGCCAAGACAAGAGTCCTGGGGAACCCCATAATCAACATTTTCAAAGTGAATCTGTTATCTATAACTTTCTGAGTACATTGCCCTTTGTTTAAAAGAATTGCTTGATTACATATATGCCTATGACGTACCACATGCAAAACAAACATTGTTTTCAAANCATGGATATTCATTCGGTCTTTTAAAGACACAAATCTATTTACTATTTAAAGGGTCTGTTTCATCCAGCATGCCTTGCACGTGCCATCTCTTGGTTGGCCTTTGTTGCCGCCATTTTCATGGCCCATGAAAACGGCGGACAACAAAGGAACATCAACAGACGGCACGTGCAAGGAATGCTGGATGAAACAGACCCTTTGATAAAAAAAAAGATGAGTAATTAAAAACACAGAGCAAATTCTTGTATTTAAACTATAGTAGAACATTTTTTTCACACATAAAGTATGGTTAGTTGAAAGATATCGTTCTTAAAAGATCCTAAATCTAACAGCGGAGAACTGACTCAAACGAAATAAAAATCTTTGTTGGTAAGAATGTTCCACACGCAAGAGAAGCGGAAACGTTGCTTTGACTTTTCATTATTATTATTGTGTTATCAATTGCAATTTCATTTGATCACTTTACATACTGATGGAAAAAATGCCGAAAACCAGGTGATGCTTAAGCTTTTGCCTAAAAACGAGCCGGACAGGAAACAAATTAAAAACATAAAACCATGGTCTTCTGTTGATAATATGACATTAAACGGGAAACGATTGCGAAAAAAAGAAAAAAGAAAAAAAGAAAAAAGAACGTGGGAATGATTTCCGAAATGAACGATTTATCGTAAATTCTAATGTACTTATATTTCCTATGCTCCGAAATAAAGAGAAAAATGGCAAAATAGTCTTTGATCTTTCGGCTATCAACTGACAGACAGCATCAGCTGGTATGGGCCCCTGCCAGGAAGTATCTTATCTATTCCTTCTGTCAGAACCTAACTCCTTTGTACTCCTGTTTGTATTCCTGTTTTATCGGAGAGCCCCTTGAAAACCAGCTTCTGTTGAAGGGCAACCCTCCTTAAAAGAATTAAAAATGAATACATGAAATATATGTGTGTTAGTGCGCCTTCCCAGAAGGTTTCAGAAGGCGAACCATACATGGAAAGTCGGGGAGAGTTTCCTGTAGGACTTGCGGTTTAAAACTTTTCTTCTGCGAAGGCACGCTAAGACACAGGATTACAAAGGAGCTCGATTCGAATGACCAAACATAGCGTTTAGGCCTAGTTAAATTGCAGACACGGGTTGAGACGAACAAAGAAGACAACAAAACATAGTAAATAAATATTTGATCAAAACATTGGCGTCCTTACACCCTTGATTAAGCTTATGTCTGTTTCACCCAGCATGCCTTGCACGTGCCGTCTCTTGGGAAGCCTTCGTTGTCGCCATTTTCATGCGGCACGTGCAAGGCATGCTGGATGAAACAAACCCTATAGACAATATAAGTCTGGCATAGCGCCATTTGCATTTATTATTAAAAGAAAATTTAAGTGTATAGTTCCTTAAAACACATATGGTGGGATTGCCAGTGTCAAAAAAGGGCGTGTCCTCCTACAAACTTTCCACATATGCAGCAATTAGCATTGTGCAATCTCCTGTTGTGCTATTCAGCATTTAGAGCTGTCAGCAAATCGATGCATATGCGTTACGAAGCTGGGCTCTATCCAGCATCTCAGCTTTCGCACCGGGAGTCCTTTCATACCTGTTGTGATACCGGAGCGTTGAGAGTCCAAATACAATTGCTGAATCGGTGATTATTAAAGGTAATGTGTCCATGTAACCACAACGACTTTGCTATTTTCACGTGTTATTTCACGTGATCACTTTACAATCGATCCAAAAAGATAGCCAGATCTAATATAAGCAGACTGATGACTTGCTTGCAGCTGCGATTCCAGAGCTGAACCCGAAGTCTCACAGCAGGCAGCCTCGTTGTGAAATTTAAATTCTAGTTTTGCATGTGTTCAGTTAAATTCTACCAATCACAGTCCGCTCCTCGGGCTCTTCTTCAGCATCATGTCAGCACATTTTGACAAGAGTGTATACGCTGCTGTACTTACATGGACACATTTCATTTCTTGAGATTATGGTGCTTGGTATCCACAATACAAGTAGGACAAGGCCAAATGAGCCAAGACAAGAGCCCTGGGGAGCCCCATAATCAACATTTTCAAAGTGAATCTGTTATCTATAACTTTCTGAGTAAATTGCCCTTTGTTTACAAGAATTGCTTGATTACATATATGCCTATGACGTACCACATGCAAAACAAACATTGTTTTCAAAGTGAGTTCGTCAGTGGCAATTTGAATTTACGTAAAGCTAGTTTACATTCGTTTAATATTCTGCTGCAATTTCCAACGATATCATTTCCTAAAGAACGATCTCTCTGGGACAAAACAAGGATGGGCCAAGGCAAATGCCCTGGGGAACCCCATAATCAACGTCTTTAAAACGAGTTTGTCAGTGGCAATTAGAATTTACAAGAAGTTAGTTGACATTCTTTTAATATTCTCTTGTGAGTTCGAATTCATGAATACACATGGGAGCATTTTTAAATAACAATCTCTGGGGAAAAGAATGGGCCAAGGCTGGGACTGCAAGGAACCCTATAGTCAATGCTTTATTAAGTACTTATCTATAAGAATTAGATCTTCAATAAAGGTTAGTTTACGTGTTTGTAATAACAAAAAGAATCACGTGACAAAACAGGAAGAAGTTAAGGCATGAGTCCTGGGGAACATTACATCAATGTTCTTGATAAAAATTAATCAAGGAAGATTTCATTACTCTACGTACTTATAATATTCTGCTGCAATTTCAAATTCACCAAGGAATGCGTGAGCATTGCCCAAAAAACAAAAACTTGGAAAAAACATCAACGAGCTGCGGAAAGAACCCTGGTGAGCCTCGTCATCAACATCATTGTCTTAATTACGAGTTGATCAACTAGAAATAGATATGGAATAAAGTTTAGCCTACGTACTTGTAATAATCTGCTGCAATTTCGAATTCTCCCAGAACTATGTGCAAATTTCCAAGATTACAACCAGCAGGGAATAGTGAGCCAAGGTTGGAGCCCTGTTGTACACCAAAATCCATTATTTAACAATTGCCTGTTATTTGAAACAGACGTAACATAAATTTTGACTACGTACTTGTAATATTCTGCTGCAATTTCGAATTCCCCTAGAAAGACATGTGCATTGCCAAGATTACTAAATGCTCGACGTTCCGCAGCGTAATCACCGAACTGTCTTGCAATCATCAAGCGCTACAAGAAAAAATTGAGTTATGATTAATAATTTAGAAGAAATAAACGGTGAAGTTATCTCAACATGATCAGTTATTTCATAAAATTCAGCTTTTTATCTACTTTTGGGGTCATTTGTCGTCGCTATTTGCCGTCAAAGATCACGAGAAACTACAAAAATTCACATGTTGAATATTTTTATCTTCTCTCCAGGTCATGTGCTCGGGATTTAACATCAAAAGTCATGACAAAAGCAAACATGATGAAGTCGAAATTCACTAATAGCAGACCTTCAGGCGATAACAAGGGCAGTTCTAGAAACAATAAAATCCTTGCTTTTCATTTGAACGTAAACAGTAAACAGTAAACAATACGCATGTCATGTTTTTTTGTATATTTTGAAGGAACATTCTCGAGCAGATTCCTCGTAATTTCAGAACGGAATGGCCAATTTCAGTCAGTTAAATAAACAAGACATTTTCCAACATTATTGCTTTGATATGAAAGGAGCCGTCAGCCGCAATCTTTGGAATGTCGAACGTTTTCTTGACTACCTGGCTGAGCAAATAGTATTGGTTTTTAATCGTCAGTTTACTGGTAAGGGCAGCGCCGGGTGAATAGAAAAAACAATCCCCGCATGAGAGGCTACTGCTCCCTGGATATCAAGACAATAACATTGGCCACTATATTTTTCAATATTGGACATGTTCAAATCTATTTCAAAATTTACCTGACTGAGATCGGCCACTCCGTTCTGAAATTTGGAAGTATTTTCTCAAGAAAGCCAATTCAAGAAACCTTCAAAACAGGCCTCAAGTCACGACCATATTTTCTGCCTTACAGCAATGACTTTTACATGCTTTAACACGTGTCATTCTTTTGGGATGATGAAAGTACCATCCCTGGGAGCATAACAACATAATTCCGGGTGACTTCATCCCATCAAGACAATAACACGTGCTGAAATGTGTCGAAGTCATGGCTGTAAGGCAGAAATATTAGCAAAATTTGGTGACGATTTTGAGCCTGTTTTGAACGGTTCTTGAATGGGCTTTCTCGAGAAAATCCATCATAATTTCAGAACAGATTGGTCGATTTGAGTCAGGTAAATCTTGAAATGGATTTGAATATGTCCACCATTACATAACGTATTTGGCAATTTTATCATCTTGATATCTGGGGAGCAGTAGCATTTGAAAGTGGGATTGGTTTTCTTTACTCGCCAGGTAAAACATTTTGAAAACATGTTTGTCGGCTACATATTAGTTCTAAATTACAAAATAACAAGCAAATTTCCAGCTTATTAATAGTGGTTTGTGCACATCACATTCACAAATGACAAATTATCACATTACAAACTGGGACAAAAATCAACATGACCCTGTCAATATACATACAGCAGAGATTGACGTAGTTGAAGCACGCTTTCAAAGCACAAAGAAACAAAACCTGAGTTATCATTTGCATAATTCTATGAAAAAACTGGGAGATGTGCAAGAAATAACTCGTTAAAAGAGATGCTTTTGGGAAAAATAAGCTTGTTTCTCAATAATGAAATTAAGAACGAACAGCGATACGACGTCATAACAAAACAACTTTACAAAATGAACAAGCCCCAAGGAAAGCAGTCAAACACAAAAATACATGGTCTGAAACACCACTGTGAAAATAAGGCAGTTGTTGTCGAAAACGTCACCTTGTAATTTCCTTTTACACTGCACTGGAAATGTCTCGAAAAAAGGAAAAGATGACTAGTTGCAAACAGCTCCTCATTAATTGTTCATGAGATGTGCATGACCCAGATCAATTACATGGCCGAAGTTATCGCTATTTATGGGCTGGCGGATGCTCCAACTATGGCCCATCAACTCAGAGCGGATGCTCTAACTATGACCCATCAACTCAGAGCGGATGCTCTAACTATGACCCATCAACTCGCCATTCTGTGGCCGATCCAGCATAAGTTCAGCATAGGTTCAAAATCTTTAAAAAGGCTGGTGTAAAATTGAGTGACCTATATCTTTGAACTGAATTACTTCAAAGAAACTTTAGCTATTTCTCTATAATTTTACCGTTGGACTTTTCTGAAATCTTCAATATTTTTAGAATTAGAATATTTTTCTTCTTTTTCAAGAATTCAAGAAAAATTTTCAAAAAAACTTAAATCCATCGTAATTTCTAAACTGTTTAACGCAACATGAATTCATTTCGAAGAAAACCATAGTTTATGAATGCCTACAATATGGTATCAAGCAAAAGTCTGTCATTCTTCTGGTTTATGATTTAGATATTTGATGACGTCACATCCTCAAATGAGCTGAAATATAAAATATGCTGTAATTTCGAAAAATATTCAAGATTTCTGCAAAGTCCAACGGTAGAATTATAGATAAGTATCTGAAGTTTCTTTCAAGCCATTCAATCAGAAGAAATAGGTCATTGAATTTTGCACCCACCTTTTTACGTTGAGTTAAATATTTGGAACCTATGCTCACAAGTTCAACATTTTTCAATGGCTGTAAAAGGTTGGGTGTCAAATTCCATGACTTATTTATTTTAATTGAATGACTTGAAAAACTTTAGCTATCTATAATTCCACCGTTGGACTTTCAGAAATCTTTAATATTTTTCAAAATTACAGAGTGACGTGACACCATCACATTTCTAAATCGTAAACCAGAAGAGTGACAGACCCTTGCTTCATGTCATATTGTAGACATTTATTCACTGCGGTTTTCTTGACAATAATTTCATGTTTTGTCAAAATGTTTTGAAATTATTATGATATTTATTTTTATCAAATTTGTTCTTGAATTCTTAAAGAAGTAGAAC
>REGL01000712.1:151796-164293 GCA_004194395.1 Aurelia aurita complex sp. Pacific | reverse complement strand
CTAACTGATAACCGATTCTAGAAAAAATTGGTGAAAAGTGTACTCCGAAACATGAAAATTTGACCGAAAAACGACCAGATCTAACAAAATATCCCCTGTTTGACATGTTTTGACAACCTGCTCTAGAAAAATTGATTTACTTTGAAACCTTGTGATTAAAAATTGGTGAAAACGATACCCTGAAAAACGGCACATCCCCGGCGGAAAAATATACTAAGTACGCCCCCCGGTGGGCAAAAGAACTGAAAAATTATCACAGATATCCTTGTCATCTGATTTTGTGAATAAGTCCCCTCTCTAATAAGCCCCCTCTCTTCTAAGCCCCCTCTGGAGTGCCCGAAGTCAAATAAGCCTCCCGGGGGCTTACTGGAGCTTTTACGGTAAATAGAGATTTACTTCACGAGCTAGATAGCACATAGTTTCTTGAAAACAAATGTTATGAATACAAACGAGGTATCAGCATGTTGCTGAAAGGCTTAGCTATCTCTTGAGACGATACTTGATCAGTTTATCAATTGTATAAGCTATAACTACCCTCCGAAAAACCAGATTCAAAACATGGTAATTCAATGATTTCTTGGACTTCCCCGTTTTTTTCCAGTCAAGGTTTTGGAAATATGTGAAAAAAGCTGAATCCCGAATTTGATAAGAAGCACGAAATCGGAATAATGAGCAGAGATCAGTAATTTGCTAACACTAGATTAACACTAAATTAACTACTTCAAATCCTTCTTCAAATCAAAGTTTCAGAAAATGTTGACTGGAAAAGGATGATAATTACTTCATTCTAAAGGAGAAATGCAGGATTCAAAATTTTCTTTCAATCTTGTTTTTCAAACAGTACTCATAGCCTAAAGTGACCATGCAGCATCAAGATAACGTTTCCCTCGATTTTTGCCCGTGGCCCATGGCCAAAAGCCTCCAAAGCCTCATTTTCACGGACCATTCAGACGGCGAATAAGCGAAGAAGACAACAGAAACCCGTGAAGACTTTGCTACATATTACCGACCTTCACAAAATGCAATCAGAGCAAAAACTGCTTGACATTTTCCGAATGTTTTTGAAGAAAACTATTCTGCAACAATTAGGGTATTCCTGTGTAAATGCCCGTTCAGGTATCTCACAGTTTCGAGGAGTTACAGCGACTCCCAACAAACAAAATCAGACAAGGATTGTTTATACCGTTGCCACAAGCATTACGGTTGCTTAGAAAATCTGGAGGGGGGGCTTTTTTGCCCCCCCCCCAATGAGAAAGTGGCGCTTGATTTACCCGTGTAGAATAGGGGTCATAGAAGTCTGTTTCAAAATAGAAATCAGGTGATGCATACTGAAGCTCATAGCTCTGCATGCTCCATGCTTAACTGATCATTCGATAAATTCCCGAATTTTTTCACCCGACATCTATTTTGAGACTGACTTCAAGTTAATCGTTTACTGCCACAGGGTTGTTATGTAATTCCATGCTCCCTGTGGTACCTTTGCGTAATGTTTTTGCCATTGTAATTATTCTATGAGCATATAAAACAGTGCTTCAGAATGCAAAGAATCTACACCTCTAATACCGAGTAGAAAGTTAAGTCAAAAATTCAATTAAATGTGGAATCATTTCGTAAAGCTGGTTTCTAGCCAGTGGAATTTTCTGACCGGGTGGAATTTTACAGCATCAAAAATCATTCAACCGTGAACTTCTATTCAAGCACAAAGCGAAAATTTCTTTCGTAAACAATAGAATTTGGGCCCGCTCTGAGAATTACACTGACTGGAAACTGGCCTTGAGCGCTTAAAGGAGATTTACCTGTGCTTGTCGCCATGAAAGTTCAGTTTTGTTCTAACTGATTGCTTTTTTGAGCTTAAAATCCCACTGATTTTCATCACCATATCTGATCGATATCTACGGTAAATTAAGTGTTGTTAGAGATAAAGTGAAGCATTTGGTTAGTGGCGTAGTGTAAATGTATATGCAGGGTGTTTCGCAAAAAAACGCTATTCAATTAAATTTTTCCAATGATATGCAGTCTGGATGCATTGATAGTTTATTAAGTATGGCAAATTTCAAAGTTAGCTTGCAGTAAGAGCAAAATCAAGACATTTTTATCATAAAAAGCTACAAATAAGATTCAGTGGAAACATTTCAGGCTTAGAAGCACTTGAGGTGATGCTCTTTGGTATGAAACGCACAATGTACTCCCTTGAGATAGATCAATTAAAACTGATAAAATAATTTTTCTTTAGATTGGCTTAAAATGGTATTAAAATAATTTCTAGCCATTTGAATCGTCTATCGATGCGCTGCATTTTGCTGTCTACGTTCTCAAGCTATCATTGAAGAATGCGATTCTTGATATATAAGCACCTATAAATTGAACACGAAAACAGCGAGCTACAACTTAGTGCGAGGACTTGCGCAGTGGCTTGGCCAGGGCAAAAGTGGAGGAAAGCAAAATGATGGGGTCGGGTCGGGGAGCGAAGCTCCCTGGAAATTTTGAGGAAAATTGGCTGAGAACACTTCTACAGATCTCATATAAGCTGGCGGTAAAATAGACTTTTAATCATTTTGTAGCAATCGTCTTTATAAATCAGCATCCGTAGGAAACTTTTAGATCAAAGATCATTTTCTTTGGCTTAGAATGCCTGTCTTCATCCCATTTTTACCAATGCTAAAGTGGAAATTTTCATAATTTTGTCACAGTTTTCTGTGAATGACCACCTTCAGAATGTTTTTGCGCAAACACTTTTGTCTTAGAACGTTTCTCTTAAATCAGTTTTCCTGAATGCCAACCTCTATTTTGGCTTAGAACGATGCCCCTCGTGATTTTGTACTTTGCAGCATTTCTCAGAGAAGTTGTTGCCTTAACCTAACTATTCCCAACTTTTCTCTCCTCCTTTCTTAAACAATTTTGCCAGAAGGGGAGGGGGCAAATGCTTACCCAAGCCCACCCGTTGCCACACCACTGCTTCAATTGAAAAGTGCTTCAGTTTATTGGAATCGCTAGCTGCGAGCAGGCTATGGAAATGCTTCACTGATGAAAATTTTACCTTTGCTGAAGGAAAGGATTTCTGTTGACAAAAGGCTTTGCTGGGAGAAGTTCTTGAAAGCAGAGCTTGCAAATCGTCTAAGAACGACTTTTTTGCCAATTTATCTACACAAAGTACCTTTATTATTAACCCTATTCTTTCGAGAATTTTTAAAAAACTGATCTTCAACCATAGAAATAGAAGGACTAGAATGCGCGGTCGGTCACGTGACGCGGCGCCACTGTGGGGAATCAAAATGGTAGCCTCAGGTTGGCAAAAGACGCGGGAAATATTTTAGTAAACACAGAGTCAATCAATTAGAAGTTCGCCACATTAACTAATTTTTCGAGAAGTTTGAACGAAGAAAAAAGATGGTGATATCGTGTGCTGCATATGGGTGTGAAAACAGGTGGAGATTGAAGAAAGATCTCGGTCCAGGGGAGAAGAACATAGCGTTTCACAGGTGAGACTTGGGTTGTGCGTGCCGGCTTACTGGCTAGGCCATACCATAATATGATCGTTTCTTTGTCGTTGTGTGACGATAAAATCATTTAGATTTAGTTCAGTTGTGGTTTAATATTGCGAAAGTAATCATGCGAGGCTAAAATGTTCTTAACTGTTTTTTCAAATCCTTACTAACTTGCCTTTTCCCTAGGTTTCCCCATGATAATGAAGACTTATTGAAAAAGTGGATCCAAGCTATGCGTAGGAAAGGCTGGCATCCTTCAAAAAGCGAACGAATATGCGAGAAACATTTTCTCCCGGGTGACTATCAATACTCTCCAACCCTACCATATTCCCAGACCTTGGGAAGGCGTTATTTAAAGAAAGATGCAGTGCCATCCATATTTAATTTTCCAGAGCACTTGGTCAAAAGAAATGTTGAGAGGAAGGCACCACCAAAGAGATCCCATCCCCCTGAGTCAACAGAAACTGCAGTCCCAACTAAGGCCATGAAAGTTATAAATGTTCAGGAAATAGATCATACTTATGCTTGTAACATTTCCCCCAGAAAATTGAAAGCTAAGTATGAAAGGAAACTAAAACAAAAAAACAATAAAATAAAAAATCTACGCAAAAAAAATTTGAGGAAAGAGAAAAAAATCTGTGATTTGATATCAAAGCTAAAAGCATTCAAGATGTTGTCAGAGGAACTGAGTAAGACCTTGAATGAAAACTTTGGCCATATGACAACTGCTCTCATCAGGAATGAATCAAAGAATATTGAAAAAACAAGCGGTTCAAGGTATTCTGATGAAATAAGAGAGTTTGCTACAACTCTCCATTTCTATAGCCCAAGAGCTTATCGATTCATCAGAAAATCTCTTCATCTTCCTCATCCTGCCACCATCAGATCCTGGTATGTTAATATCAACTGCGAGCCAGGTTTTCTTCAAAAGCCTTTTGACCATGTTGAAAATATGGTCAAGGATGGTCAGGCAGATTGTGTCTTACTTTTAGATGAAATGAGCATAAAAAAGCAGGTCCAATGGGACCGAAGAAATAACAAGTTTGTCGGCCATGTTGACTATGGAGACATAAAGGCTGAGGAAGCTGATACTGAAGCTACCAATGCCCTCGTTTTTATGGCAGCTGGTCTTCAAAAACCATGGTTTGTACCAGTTGCCTACTTCTTGACTAATGCCCTAAATGGGGACATTTTGAAGCAACTCTTGCTTGAAGCCATTAAAAAACTATCCGAGAGAGGGGCAAATGTTCTTGCTCTGGTTTTTGATGGTGCTCCCAAAAATTTAGGAATGGCAGAAAAATTAGGATGCGACATCAAAAACCTTGATGGATCTTTTGATCATCCATCCAAACCAAATGCCAAAATACATGTAATATTGGACATCTGCCACATGCTAAAACTAGCCAGGAATGCCTTTGCACATTTGAGCACTTTTTGTACTCCCTCTGGAGAGAGAATATCATGGGAATATGTTCTTGCTCTTCATCGTACACAGCAAGAAGATATTCTCCATTTGGGCAATAAACTGAAAGCCAAGCATGTGCAATGGCAAAACCATAAAATGAAAGTCAGCATTGCTGCACAAACATTGAGTCATTCTGTCTCTGCAGCAATCACATTCCTCAGAAATTTAAAACTGCCTCAATTTAAAGACAGTAAGGCTACAAGTGACTTCATCCTTTTGATGAATGACATGTTTGATATTCTCAACTCAAAGAGTAAATTTGGAAAGAATCACAAGAAGCCAATAACATTAGAAAATATTTTTGACATTGAGGCATACCTACTGAATGGTATGGAGACTTTGAAATCATTGAAAGACACAGCAGGTGTCCCCCTTATAAAGGGCCCAAGGAAAATGTTTGTTATTGGATTTTGCATCTCATCTTTGTCAATACTAAAAATCAGTAAAAATCTGCTGGAAAGATCAATTTCACCTTATGAGTATGTTCTTACATACAGATTCTCTCAAGATCAAATAGAAATGTATTTTGCAAAAATCAGAAGTAGATTTGGATGGAATAATAACCCTACAGCTCTACAATTAAAATATGCAATACGAGCATTGTTATTGAAAAACAAAGTTGAGTCTCCATCCACTGCTAACTGTGTGAACATATCTGACAAAGATGCAAGTGAGATGGCAAAGGTTGACCCAAGAGTGTCCAATCTTTTGCTTTCAACAACCATTTGGCGCTCCGATGTTTTACACTATATATCAGGCTACATTGTGAAAAAGCTAATTGAATGTATAGATTGTCCAGATTGTATTTCTGCTCTGCAGAGCAATTCTGAGAGTTCAGATTATCGTCACTACCAAAACCATCTTTCTTTGCTTTCCTGCAAGAAGTATGGTAATTTGATTGTTCCATCCTATTCTGTGTACAAGGTAGTTGACTCTGTTGATAAGAAAGCCAGGAGAGCACTGTGTAAGTGGGCATATCTCTCCAAAGAAACCAATGCCAAAATTTTATCGGAAGTGTTATCTGAAACAAGAAATTCCATATTTCAATCTTTGAGTCAACACAGTAAAGAATCCCATATTCTAGATGGTGAATTAAGAGATGATCACATTACCAAACTCATAAAGTTGATTGTGAAGAACTATCTCATTCTCTTTTACCATCAGTTTGGGAAAGTGTTCACTGAAAGGATTCTGAGAAGAAATAAATCATCAAAACGTCATAAGCTTACAAAGCAAATTTTATTCCAAAATGAATAGCTGTATGAAGATGTATCCTGAGGTAACGCCGAGTACCGGGCGGCGGTTAAGTAACCTGGCCAATATAAAGATGGAGGAAATGCCATCTTACATCTTCATAGAGTTAACAGTTTTTATATGTACATATTGATTTTCACATTTTTGCTCATGAATTATTCTGCTTCAAAGATTTTTGGGGTCATCAACAAACAATTTTCATCACAGTTAACGGAACTGGGCATTTAAGGTTGCAGCCCCATCCCTCCCCTTCCTATTTACCTACTTCTTTTTACCATCAAAAAGAATGATCACGGTTAAAGGTCAACCATTTTTAACAATGAAAGTGCATAAATGAAGAAAGATGTTCCATGTTTACTCAGTTTTTGTGGATTACACATGTCATGTCTAAATGATATGTCTTATTTAAATTTCTATCATAAAAAAGCCCCCCTCCCCCTCGCGACCCAATTGCATTAACTGTTATGATCAAAATTGTTGGTCGAGGACCCATATGTTTTGGCAAGATAATGTTGGGGAGAATTGAAGTCACCTGGGATTCCTTGTGCTTCACTTTGGGTTTGAATCAAGTTACTGGCTGGATCTAAATGGCTAACACGGTTTTCAAATGATTAATGAATGTTGTGAACAATTGCGTTAACTCTGCCGGATAATCAAACTGTGGTTCAAAGCTTTGCATAGGGGTAAGTCCATTGGCATTACAGTTACACTAGCATGGTACGCTGGGGGCAAAATATGTCAGAGCATGGTAAAGGGGCCCCATTGAACCATTCATTGATGTACCATTCATTAAAATTCATTTGATACAAATATGTTAATACTGAAAACGCAATGTGTTTAGAACAAGAGACACTTCACCTCAAGATGCAAACATATATGAGCCACTTTGCCACAATCCAGCTCAGTTTGCCCTCAGCCTAAAGTAGATGTAAAACTTGGAAAGTGTTTTGTTGACAAGAAGTAGGCAAACTTGGCCGAAGGCCAAGACTTGTATTATTTAGGCTGACATCGTGTTTCTCAGTTTAAAGTTTACGACATAGTTACACTTAACTGCATTAGTCTTGATGCTTTGTGTCGCTTTGCAAAGTATCCTTCATCTTGAAGGCTTGATGTAGACTTTATCACTTCCTTCACCCCATGACATAAAAGATTTTGTAAACAGGAAAATGCCCACCACCCCTATGACTTCACTACCGTGAGTCAAAAACCACTGCTTTTGTAATCCTGAAATGCTATTTGCTGTTTTTCAATTGCCCAAAACCAGTTAAAAATAGGCTGTTCACTATCATGCAAATGTTGACTTGTTGATACCCAGTATTGGCACAGGAAGAGCATGATTACATTTCAACAGTTTCTGAATCACCAAAAGGCAACGAAAAAGCTTAAAGGTTATCTGTAGCGAAAATGTTTATTGATGCAAATGAATATGACTGTTGAATGATAAAGAATATCGTTTAAAATTCTTGGATACCTTGTTTCATTTTCGAGTTGTTCACCGTTTTGTATGATTGGTTGATGGCGTCATTTTATTTGCAAAAAGTAAAGAACTTATACAAGGTTGACTATGTTTCCAAAGGGAAATCGGCTCAAAGAACTTTTCTTCAGTTTAAATGCCGTTCTAAACATCATATCAATTCATGAGACAATTTCTATTACACCTATTCAGCTTACCTTAAATGTNAAGGTTATCTGTAGCGAAAATGTTTATTGATGCAAATGAATATTACTGTTGAATGATAAAGAATATCGTTTAAAATTCTTGGATACCTTTTTTCATTTTCGAGTTGTTCACCGTTTTGTATGATTGGTTGATGGCGTCATTTTATTTGCAAAAAGTAAAGAACTTATACAAGGTTGACTATGTTTCCAAAGGGAAATCGGCTCAAAGAACTTTTCTTCAGTTTAAATGCCGTTCTAAACATCATATCAATTCATGAGACAATTTCTATTACACCTATTCAGCTTACCTTCAATGTCTCCTGCAACTGTAATCTTTCAAAGATCAGATACAACTATATTTCCATATATTATCGCAGTAATTTATAAACAAAATAACGTCATCAGCTGGCACTTAGAATCAGTGCATAACTTGAAAACGAAATGAGATTTCAAAGAAATCTAAACAGGATTCTTTATCATTTGACAGTGCCGTTCATTTGCATCAGTAAACATTTTCGCTTCAGGTCAACTTTAAGAGAATACTGCTTAACTATTTTGATGCTTTGGATTGCAATTTCTAACTAAGGCTTGAATTGGAAATTAGTGGATTGAATTCCGCCACATATTCATAGTTTTATCCAAAGACCATGGAAGCTAGTTGTCGGGAATCTTTCATTTGAGAATACGATAGCGCATTGAAAAAATAAACAAATAAACAAATGAACAAACAAATAAATAAATAAATGAATAAATAAAAAAATAAATAAATAAATAAATAAATAAATGAGTGAATAAAATCTCAAAATTACGCCAAACCGTCAGTCAGGTGATATGGTTAAATGCGAGTTGCGAGTTGCAGTTGCGAGTTACACTTATTTTGCGAGCTGCGAGTTGCAAGTTGCACATATTATGCAAGTTGCAAGTTGCGAGTTGCACTTAATTTGCGAGTTGCGAGTTGAACGAAAGTTGCGAGTTGGAAACTCAAAAGTGCAAGTTGGAAACTCAAAAGTGCGAGTTGAAACTAAAATTACGAGTTGGCTGTTTTCTTTTGAATGAATGCATTTTTTGCCAAATAAAAGGTTTTTTTAAGTTGCAATTGAATTTAGAACTGTTTTATAGTCTAAAAACGCTAAATCTAATAGATTTAGCGTTTTTAGATAGTTGTAATTTTCTTTATAATAAATCAATTATAAGAAGCTGCAGGCCCCTGCAGGCTTCGTACAATTTGTGGCTTTCATTCCCCCAAGTCGTTCACTAATATTACTTATTACTGTAATGCAGTAAATTAAATAAGCAGAAAATTAAAGGAGAATCATTAATTCGTTGTCTTTCCCTTTCAAGACGACTTGTGCAAGTCCATGTTAATTGCTGAGCTCAGAAAAGAAATTGAAGCAAATTGAGCTCTGCTGAGGGTGTTTTTCGATTTAGAAAAGCATCGTCAACAAAGGCAAATTCAAGAGGCATCACACTCCAGTAAAATCTGGATCTGGTGCTATTTAGCAAAAACCCCTTACTTTTCAAGGAATTGGAAACAGTTCCCTATACACCCTTTTGCTTTTCAAATTTCGTAGGTTTTTTCGACGGAGTGATAAATTAATGCTGATTACTGGGATTCTGCTGCGGGTGAAGGTAGGCCAATTGGCTTTCTTGGCAGCAAATAGTTTAAATTCATAAAGGATTTTCAAAAATCACACAAGCAAATATTTCATGTTATTCCTGGACATAATTCACGTAACATGTGAAATTTTGAAACGTTTCTGTCTTTCTGAAAAATTCTTGAACATAGGCCCATTTTCGAAGGAATTAAATTCGATGTAATGACGATCTCCCTGATGAGATTTTAACTCAAGAGCAAATATGGAGTGGGGTCTGTCTGTAAAATCAATTCGTGGTAAAACATGACGAATCTATGCAAAAGACACTTTGAAAGCATGACATCTACTACTGAACGACAATGACGCAACAGAACCCAACGCAATAAAGGTCCCACGTGACATACTTGACAGTGAAGTACAGTATTTAACCCCCACACCGAATTGTACTTCTTTCCTTCTTTCTGGGGTCAAGAGGCAACTACAAGATATTGTGATCGGGGTTTCCCTTGTCACACGGACACGTGTTTCTTTTTTTGACTCACGAAGTGAAGTCAATGGGACAGCTGGCCATAGCCGAGAGATTTCTCGTGCAGTGTTACCTAGTTTATCATGGTGCAAGGAGTTGTTTTGGGAGCGACAGTCGATTAGGTGACCAAAAAGTGCATGACATTTAGCAGCAAAGAACGCTTAATGGTGATGTCAATTCTTTTAGACTCTTATTTGGTTTTGAGGAGTAATTAGATAAATAAGCAATTGAACAATAACAGGTTGTGAAATTGCCAATATCAAAGTTTTGGACTCTGCACCTGTTTAATCCAAACATCAGACAAAGTAGATAGGACCCATAAATAGGACACCTTTCGTTACGAATTGTTCTTTCATGTATGTGCTTTGATTTATGCAACAAAAAATTTCCCCACGTTTTGAGCATGATAGAAAACTGTTCATAATCATGTCTTAAATGTCAAGGAACATATATCTGCAGCAGCGTTAGAGACCACGTTGACAATTTATGCATTTAAGAAACAAGAAAAAAATTTAGAAACATTTAGTACTAAAATGCACAAGGCTAATTTGTATATTTTCAAAATATTTCACGTTCTGTTGCAAACTATATTATCATAAGTGCCAGTATATGACCACGCTATTATTTCGATACCATTGGCTGAAGATATTCAAAGTATCTGTGACTGAAAGGTTTGCTAAACGTCCGTGAATCTCCCCAAGGGTCCTTTACTTCGTCAATGATTCTTCGTTAGTAATTTATAGAG
The DNA here is from genome assembly GCA_004194395.1 of Aurelia aurita complex sp. Pacific. NCBI lineage: Eukaryota > Metazoa > Cnidaria > Scyphozoa > Semaeostomeae > Ulmaridae > Aurelia > Aurelia aurita complex sp. Pacific. Next base: position 153,564 of record REGL01000712.1, on the reverse strand, counting down.
GAAATGCACAATATTTTCTCTCCCACGTACTTTTCTTTGCCTTACCTCCGTCCCACCTCGTTTTCAATTCTCGCTCCTTCGCATTAACGAAGAATCAATGACGAAGAAAAGAATTGGACTTGGGGCAACAGGGCACAGATTAAGAAATTCAAAAGTTTGTTGGGAATCGAGTAACATATTCAAATGTACATGGGTACCAGAGGCAGCAAAGGTAAACAATGATAACAATAAATGTTTGAGGCTCTGGTACCCAAGGTAATTCAAAGAGCAAATACTGAAAGGAAAAATGTTACCACAAGAATGATGAAAAGATCTTGAAGATCTTCCCAACTAAGGATGTGTTCCAGTCCAGTTTGTCCTTCCGAACTTTGAAAAGGTTCTGAATGCTTCATGCCCAAAAGTTAAGCGTTCTAGGGCACTTCACTACTATAACTATAGATCGGCGAGGATTGGTTTCTTGCCCACTTCCTGCTTCCATGCTTCCTGCCAACTCAAAATAAATCACGGAAAAAAATCGGCGAGGATTGGCTTCTTCTTTTTCTCTCATCCATTCATTTCGCCTTTTATCTTTCCCTATCCTTGTGAGACTTTTTGCTCCTCATAGTATGGTCCTGGTAGTATTGTAACGTAGTTTGTAGAAGAGTAGTCCGTAACATGTATTGTAAATCTATGTCACCAAGATGAATATGAGGGCAACCAGCAATTACAGGGAATTTGTCTTGCTATGAAAGACTGGATGGATAGTAATAGACTGAAAATAAATGCCTCAAAAACAGAGTACATATACTTGGTTCTTCTCATCAACTTGCAAAGTGTGAGAATAAGAACCTTGATGTGAATGGGGAACTAGTTGAGAGGATTGATGTAATAAAATACCTTGGAGCCTATATACACCCCCCAGTAAGGACCCCATCGAACATTAATAAAAATTCAGCGGGGAAAATTTTGAAATTATACATTTTCAACGGGGATTACAACTATCATGACGGGGAAAGGAAAGATGTCGACAATCGTCTGTGCAGCTTGCATAATTTTCGACGGGGAAACAAACATTTCAGCGGGGAAATAACAGAAACAAGGCGGGGAAAATTCTTAAATTCAAAAATAGCAGGGAAATAAATTTTCTTGCGGGGCATCGTTTCAGCGGGGTCGTTACTGGGGGGTGTCTATATGGATGAACAACTCAATATGCAAAAACATATAACAGAGATGTGTCGAAAAGCAATGTATGGACTGTACAGATTGAAGCAAGTTAGGAAAGTTTTAACATATGAAGCTGCAGAAACAATAGCCATTGGCATAATAATGTCCCACCTAGACTATTCAAATGCAAATTTAATAGGCCTACCAAAACACGAAATCAACAGACTGCAAAGAGTAAAGAGGCCCCCTAAGGGATCTCGGGCTCCGAGTCTCCAGGGCATATTTCTATGGGCTCCGGGCTCCCAAAGGCAAAATTGTCGTGCTCCAGGGCTCCATTGCATACTTTTCAGGGCTCCAGGGCTCCACTTCTTAAAATTAGCGAAAAAATGATTTTGTCAGTTTTAGCAAGCCGCGTATGGCCAGACTGCACTCCTTTTCCCTTGAGCGGGAAAGTGCAGTTTGTGGTTTGAACTGGATATGCACAGCTAAAGCTGATAACAAGCACGAGTCCCCTAGAAAATATCAGATGTCTCAAAATGTATAAAAATTTGGTTGGCTCCAACGATGTTAATTTAGCCTTAACCAATGGCTAATCACTCTCAAAATGTTTCTCGATAGTTACCTT
>REGL01000712.1:123813-149114 GCA_004194395.1 Aurelia aurita complex sp. Pacific | reverse complement strand
CTTTCATTGAGAATACGAAAGCGCATTGAACAAATAAACAAATAAACAAATAAACAAATGAATAAACAAATAAATAAATGAATGAGTGAAGAAAATCTCAAAATTACGCCAAACCGTCAGTCAGGCAGCCGATTCGTAATTTTCAAATCGTTCTTATAGCTTTTGCTGTACGATTTTTCAAAAAGTATACATTGTTTTGACTCATCCGACTTGCTCCACTTGTGAAGCATAGAAACAGATAGAAAGCAAGAATGAGATACATAAAGGGACAAATTAGTCATAAATTAAATTATGTATCATTTTCGTATTTATATCATTTCATATATCATATTAGCACATATTTAGAAAACTATGGATATCATTAATCTAGAATTGTTGAAATTTTCCTATCAGGATTTCAATAGAGAAATTTGATAACATTAACGATTCTGGAATTTAATCTACATTATTAATTTAACTCTTTTAGACAATGGCATTGACGCTTAGTAATGGAAAGAGTGGAGACTATTAAAAATTAATATGTAACATATGATTAGTGGTCACGAAAAATTTCACATTAATACATTACGGAGGAAATTATTTTTCATAACAATTTAAGCAATTGAAACAATTTAGTATATCGACCGTCCCTATTAACACAGCAATAACTGCGGGTAGTTGGTAAATCTGGGGCACACTACAGCTTCGCACCTACGGGGCACCTACTTGTCAGTGGCTAAGAATCCTCAGAAACAGCATGGAAGAAAATGCTTCTTTGCATCAACTGGCTTTGGGCACATGAATTTTGATTTTTGTTTCTGGTAACTAAAAATTTTTTAACACGTTTGGTGGGCTGTAGAATAAAAAGTTTGCCGCTGATATTAAAAAATCAGATGTTAATCTATCAGTCAAAGGCTAATTTAAATGTGAAAATTTTGTTTGGCAAAACCACTCATCATTTAGACCCAGAAATCGGGAACATGCTGGCTAAGGGGATTGATTGGGAATGAGAACTCAACGTTCGATTCTTGTCCAGGATTTACTTGTCATTGGAATTTAAACTCAATGCAATTCTTATTTTCAGAAATAGAATTCAAACTTTAATGGCAAGTAAATCGTGGACCAGAATAGAACGTGGAGTACTCGTTCTCATTCAAACCCCTTTCCAGCATTTTCCTAATTTCTGGGTCTAAAAGATGAAGGACTTTACCAAAAGAAATTTTCCCATCTAGGCTAACGTTTGACTGATAGATTAACATTACAGTTTCGATTATCAGCCGCGTGCTTTTTATTTCACGTCCCACCAAACATGATAACCTTTTTTTCTTACCTGGTTGCCAAATTTCAATTGCAAATCGTTCTTTTGCTGTTGTTGACAATTTTGTGGCGCTGATTCACTTAGCCTGTGAACAGGCCCTATCTGGCTGCGTTGAAGCCTGTCCATACATAGACTATAATTTACCAATCTTTGTATTTTTACAAAACCTTAGCGTTTCAAATTTTTGTTTGGTATATTTGTAAATTGCAATGGACATAAATTCAAGGCAACACGATTGCTATCTTAAGAAATTTCCCCAATTTCATGGAAATTAGTATGGCTTGTAATTAAGAGTTTGATGACGCCACAAGCAAAAATGTAGGGGTTTCGCACAGGTTTGTTCGAAATCCATCCACACAAAGCCATTTTATCCATAAAAACAGTTTTCTTCTTATGCCATAGCCGCTATAGGAAACAAATTTCTTCAAAAGTATTTCACTTCTAAAAAATGGTATCCGACAATTTGCTCTCTGCAATATCGACTTAAAATTTACAAAAAAATTTTTATTAACAACTTTCACATTGCCAACTGCAAGAGGAGGTTCCAAATGTTAAAATTGGATTTATAAAATGATTTTCCGCTTTTGCTACCACCTTTGAAATTAATCTTAATCGTAGACTAAGCGATAAAGGTAGACCAACTGGTTTTTCTTTCTTGATTCAAATGAGCTGAATCAAATTGCATAAACTGTGATCCTTGTAAAAAAATAAGCTCAACATTCTAAGAAACTAAACATGAAAGGGTGTTTAGCACCATGCTCTAGCGTGTCACAAAGAGACAATTCTGCTGCGCACATAACTACAGCAAAACTGTACGAGACTTTAAATTTATTGCTAACACTTTGAAGAACCGCTTTTTCTCATGGGTTTACCAGGTGAATTCACTTTCTGGGAACTTCTTCGCATAAATTCCGAAAAATTGAATGTTTAAAACAATTCAAATCGTTTTGATCGATTTTATGGAACCGTTTAGAAACAGTGAACGTGCTCTTCTGACTTATCCTATGGTGCAATTTCAGAAATTACAATCCAATCCAACGTTTATGTTGACTCGAGATGACGCATGCTTGCTTCTCTTCTCTGTTTTACTGTATTCCCTAATTTTAGACTTTTGCCAACGACTGCTGTTAACATAAACGTTGGGGAAGGGGCAGAGGTGGAAAAAGTGCACGAAGCCGCGAGGCAGCTTCGCAGGAAGCTTGTTTGTCTGGAAGGAAGAAGAGGGAAGGAAAGAGAGAAAGCGGAATAGAAAGAAGGAAGAGAAAAATTGATGAAGGGAGGGAAGGAGAAATGAAAGGAAAGAGGAAAGAAAGAAAAAATGAGAGGAGAAAGAGCAAAGGATGAAAAGAAGATCGGACGACAAAGAAAACAAAGGTTGAAAATATGAAGAGACTAGGAAAGAATAAATGAAGGAAAGATTGAAAGAAAATCAAAAAAGGAAGCTTTTGAGAGTAATTCCAGTTCCTAGTGACTTATCCACTAAACGGTACACAGTATTGCAACTCAACTCAAATCCGGGACTATAGAAAATTGATAAAACAATGGAAGGAAGAATTCTGGTTTGACTTTCCTTCGCAAGAAGGCAAATATTTTTTCCACCACTGGGAAGGGGGGGGGGGGTACATAACTCGTTGTGGGTAAAGGCATATGTTGCCCAGATTGATGGGTTTCACGGTCCGAAATTCTCCAAACAAGGCAATTTTCGGCAGATCTTCCGTAAACGTGGTGGGTTCTTTGGCTGATATCGACAAAAAGCGGTATGAGTGGGTGGCTTTCGCTAAAACTCCTCACAAAAATGGGCACAAAGGACAATTTTTGCAATTAGAAGTGGGAACCTTTCTGAAAACCGAGCACAAGTCCATCCAAAAAATATTTACCCCACCCCCACCCCAATTAACACACTCTTTGGAGGAGCATGTACAATCGTAGAAACGAATAATTGTTAACTAAAAAGTACAACATTAATAAACAGATCGACGGAACAGCCATTCATTCGATGATCCAAACAATCAATCAATCAATCAATCAATCAATTAATCAATTAATCGTTCAATCAATCAATTAATCAATCAATCAATCAATTAATCGTTCAATCAATCAATCAATCAATCAACAAACCAATCTTTTGGTTAGACTGTAGCCGGCAGAGCGATTTTATCGTAGACATTTCAATCAATTTAGAGTCTATACTGTTACTTCCTACGAATAAAATATGTAAGCGATTGCCATTCATTTCGAACTCTACCAGCTGAGAAAAAAAATCCTTTTGTTTCAAGAGTTATGGCTACAGGATGTCCCAAAAAAAATTGTTCGACGTTTGATGAAACATTGAAACAAAACGATACAACGAATGGACTCCATGGTAAGATAAGCATGTCTATTACACCTAAAAGTAATTCTAGACACTGGAATCTTGCAAATCCGTTGAAAAGTCACTGAGTTAAGGGCTTTTAAAGATCAAATTTGCACGAAAACTGAAACTAGAGATGACCAAATGACTTGTCGTTAATATCAGAGCGAGCGAAATAAGACGTCGAAAGATATTTAATTAGCTATGACTTGATCGGTGGGAAATGGTGAATCATTTTTAAGTTTTGTTCAACAGAATTCCTCAAAGCATCCACGAGAAAACAAAACAAAAGATAACTCCTTGCTGCTCTCACTAAAAGATGCTATTGAGAACCTCTGGTTCAGCTTGCCCACAAACTTGAACTTCAAAACCTTGTAACTCCGTGAATATTTCGCGGATTCGCATGGTTCTGGATTTGCATGACTCCACTGCAATTGAAATGGATGGTTTTTTGGACAACCCATAGGTGGCATGAAACTAGCAAACTTTCAATGAAGTCAGAAACTAAGCCTCACATCTATTCCTAAGGCTGCAAATTTCTCATTCATTTTCTTGTTATAAATAGATTTGTTACACCATTAAAGCATACAGTGTCGCATTAGCTTCTTTTTGGCGTCGTGGAAACACGCTTTGAATCTATTCATCCAAACATTCTTTTATTTGGCAGAACGGGCTACAATCTAATTCAAATTTTAAGGAGTCAATGCCTTGTCATTTCTATACTTACCTTATTCCCTTTAATTTTTGGCACTTATTTCATTCTTGCTCCTTCTACACACAGAGCTTTCGTACATGTGCATGTAATTTTTGCGCAGTTTTGATTTTACGTTCGTTTCTTTAAAAAAACATCGCTTGGAACTACCAGGTCCTCAAAGACAAAGGCAATGTTCATCTTGAAATCGACGATAATAAAGTCCTGATTCGCATAATGCTAAATTGATGGAGGACAAGTAATTTCGCTATGAGTAAATTCCGTTCCTTAAATTTTGCGTATCTAGTATAGCATGAAGTGCTGCCTCTAAAGTTTTCCGATTTCCCCACAGCGAAATTAATCGAGGATGTAAAATCAAGGGAATAAGGTATCATTACTATAATAAATAAGCGATGTACATTTCCCACTGTTATTATCGAAAAAGCGGGATAGAACTGCCAGATGGTTGCAATGTTACATTCTAAGCTGTTATAACGGCATTGTGTGGTATCAAGGTTGCAACTTTAAAGATAGACAGTGAACTTTAATACCCTATTATACGGGGCAATTCACTTAAGGTGGGCAAAGCCTGTACCTTTGTAATCTTAGAGCAGAAAACACGCCTAATGCTATTGATGTAAATATGTGAATTTTATATAAACCAAGCACTACCAGCGATAAGTTAATAAAGGGGACAGCCTTACGCTGTAAAGGGCGTATATCTATTGCAAACTGCAAGTATTCTCCAGCAACGCCGCAACTGCCATTGTAGGCCTGAATCTTTAAACATTTTAAATTCACAGATTTTCACCATCACGCCAGACTTATGAACCCAAACTCATATCTGATATCTAAGTACCGCTTATTCAATGATATTTACGCCATAAAGATCTTGAACTGCACCAGAAAATGATCATCCATCTACGCAGCAATGCTCTGCATTTTGTGATTGTATATTTTACAACTTAAGTGTAACTTAGCCCACTTCCATTATGTTTATAACCTGGCATACTTCGCAATTTTCATCATTTCACAAAAGCTGCAATTGTTTCAAAATAAACACATCGATAGCCTGCAAATTACTACAAGGCGATCACAGACGTTTAATCGATTGAAACCCAAAATTTAAAATTTTTAAGTGGTCCACTAGCATGTTTCTTTTGGAGGAATGGCAGCTCATCAACGAGAAATTCGAGGCGAGCTAACCGAGCCACGCTTCTACTTACAATAATGTGCTAACTCAGAAGGACGTATTCAGAATTCAAGTTACTAGCATATAACAATCTTTTGAAAATATCTCTGCAACAGCTCATAACGTGAATATCTTTCTCCTTTAGCCAAGCATCTCGGAGGTATAACCATTAACATCATCAATTTGGAACCCGTTATTCCGATGCGATCATAAATAAACTTTTACTTTCATGTAAACACGACACTATCAGCCGATGAAACATCGCTTCCACGTCGAATTACACACTGTACTCCAATTCCATTCAATTGCTTACCCCATGTAATATGCTTCGTGTCTTCTTCGGGGTAGAATTTGCATTGTAAACTAAAGCTTAAGGTTTTGTAATTTTTGAATTTCAATGAAACAGGTATAACAGCCCTGTACCTACTCGTAGTTGGGTCTATGCCATAAGTGGACCATGTAAATTCATACACTGATTTGTTCTCTGTCTCTGGGTTATTTACCAGTTTGAAGTTGTAGTCGATTTCTCCGACTTTTAGTACGCTGCAAGAGAGAAAAGATTACATTAGTTAACCATGAAATTGCGTTTTTGAAAGAAAGGTCATAAAAGTAAGGAAAATGACCATAACAGTTCTAAAATTCAACATCTTTTGTATAAGGATGCCTCAGTGGTAGCGTGCTTGGCTACCAATCTGATGGTTGGTGTTTTGAGTATCCAGCCCTGTCGAACCTGCTACGTACAGTAAGAAGAGCTGCCAACTCTCTGTCATTCCAGGCCGCAGGAATCACGAGGTGTGGTCACAGTGAAAGGAAATTCCAGGACACTGCTTCGATAAGCTCAGCTTCTCAGTGTTCTAAAACTAACTTCGGATGCCAGGTAGAAACATAGAAAATATAGAAATTCAAATAAACAAAAATACATTAACGAAACAGCTTCGGATGATGGACATATCTGGAAAAACAGCTCACCAACAAGGACATATTTGGTAAGACAATAGCACGGGTTGGTTTTGATTGACACTGTAGTTCACAGCGATTAGCAATCGCAGACAAAGAAAATTCTCTCAACAAGTAATTCGAAACAAGCAAAGCCATAAAAGTTTCTCTGAAACCCAGGTAGCCAGCTCGCTTGCTGTGCATTCCAGAAATTGCATTTAACAGCAAAAATAAGCATAATTAGAAAGAAGAAGAATACATCCACACATCTACCTCGGAATTTTTTCTTTGGTTCAGAAGCCGATTGGTAGGCGATTAAATTCTCTTATCTTTTGGGTGTAATGAAAATACTTACCACTCGGCTTCTGATCCAAAGGAATAAAAAGCCCGTGGTAGATGTGTAGATATATCCCTCTTCTTTGGGTATATGCTCATATTTGCTCATAAAAACATATTCTGAAAAGCACAATAAACGTGCTAGCAACTTGGATTCAGAGAGACTTTTGCGGCTTAGTTTGTTTTGAATTCATGGCTGAGAGAATTTCCTTTGTCTGCAGTCGCTAATCGCTTTGAATTCAGGTGTCAACGAAAGCATCTCGTGCTATTGTGTTACAAAATCCGTGGCTCACCTTAAAAAATATCCCTACAAATTCTTAGGTCTTGAACAGCCCTTACCTAAACTGTTCCAAAAAGAGACCCTTTCAACCCTACAAAATCATTCCATCATTTCCTTAAAAATGTTTCGAAAACATTTTGGAAGCACTATGAGAAAAAACTGTGCTCTTAAAAAGAAAGCGAACGATGTGAAACGCTCCTTTAAAGAAAAAAATAAATAGAACAATTTCATAGGGTTGGCATAAAAAGGTAAGCTTAACACAAGATGAGAATTGAAGCTTCTTGAAAAACAGATTAAACGGCTAAGACCAGTTCCGAAAACAGAGTTTTTTGCATTCAAAATTCTTCTGTTATACCCGTACTTATTTGAGAGATATCTAGAAGATAGTATTTTTGAAACAAGTCGATCATAAAGTTTGGAGAAATTAGAATCAAAATACTAAATCAGAGAAGAGTTTTGAAATAACTGCAACTAAAGGTCGTTGTTTGGATACGATGACCTCCTGTAACTGTAAGTAATAGGGTAATAGTACGAACTGTAGAAAGCGCACAAAGATCAAATCATTGCATATACTGATACAACTGAATACTGATACAACCAATATCGTATTTGGCTAACAGCCATACTTGGATATTCCAGGCCTCTACAAGGCCTGACCGTCTGGCTTTATGACAGTAAGAATATGTGAACTTTAGCGAATGTTTTGAAGGACAATATTCTTAAATCTGACAGTACAGTGTTGTTATTCTACAAGGATCATGTTTAGGTTCTTCCCGTTCACACAGTTTACGAGTGACTTTGAGGATTCTTTCATAAATTTGTAAATAGACCTTTATAGTCTGTTAATTCAATCACAGAAAATTCTCGGTCGACGGTCTTATTACCATCATACCATTTTGGCGAACAAAAAGGTGCTACTGCATGCCTGTTGTTATTCCACTGGGACCCCTCCCAATTGAGGCAAAAGGAAAGGGAAAAGTGGCCGAAACATTCACTTGTACAGAAAACAACAAGCAACTACAACACCGAGCCCATAAATGAAGGTGATGTGGCGCAGTGGTGTAATCCTCTGACTTTGTAGCCAGAACTGTCAGGCGGACAGGGTTCAATACCCGATAGAGCCCCACCACTTGAGCGTCATGACAAGGGGTTGCGGACTCGATTAGGCCTATTCTACTTCTGTGATCCGAGCGCTTGGCGCTAAAAACTGCAACTTCACTTTCACCTTCATCAATGAGCGGTAATAACTGTGGAGGGGAGAAGCATAATCAAAACACTGCTCAAATAGAGAAAGTGATTCACGCAATGATGGACCATTTCTTCTAAGAACAATGAGCTTTGTCAACAATCGGCTAACCAATCAACAATGAAAAATCAATCTGTTCAAACATTTTGAAAATCATCTATATCAGAATGTTGCTCTCAAAGGTGTAAACATTGATGTAAGGGATTGATTGATATAAAAGATGCAAACTGAATGGATTTTTGGGGACCATTTTTACGACGACGAAAGACTGGCGAACACTGAAATAAGGGAGAGTATTGGATGAGGTCTAAATTTTCCACATCAGATCAACCACTATGAAATGAAATAGAACCTGTTCAGTGTTCACAAATAAATAGATGCAACCTGAAATAAAATAGACCGTCGGATAGCAGTATATCTAACTTATCAGAGTCTTTCATGACAGTGCACAGTTATTGAGCATTTCATGGGCTCTGAACGGTAGCCTTTCATGTTTGAATTGTGCTTGGTGCCTATATCCTTGCTTTGCTGAGATAGTCTGACGTTGTTCAGACAAACTATCACCGGGTGTACCAAAAAAATGTGTACGGATTTGATTGACTCCAGCGCTGTGCATTTAGTTTCAATCAATGTCTAATTACTCTCAAAATATTGCTTCATAGTTAACTTGAACATAGATACCTCGTTTATTGGTATTGGTGCTTTGAAAGCAGACCTGTTAATCTCGAAAGCTCAAATTTGCCTCTTCCTGCAAATCAGAGCTTTAGCCTTTTAGCCTTGAAAAAATGTGAGCAATATTAGATCTTGTGTTATTCTGTTTTCCAAAAGTCACACCCCTAGTCACCCAATTGGAAGCTTCTTAATTTGACATTAATTTCAGTTCTTAATTTTGATGTGCTTCATGAATTTGCTAAGGCTAAAAGGACAAAGCTCTGGTTTGCAAGTGGACGCAAATTTGAACTTTCAAGATTGATATTGCTGCTCTCAAAGCACCAATAGCAACTAATGAGGTATCTATGATCAAGTAACTATAGAGAAACATTTTGAGAGTGATTAGCCATTGATTAAAGCTAAATTCACATCGCTGGGGTCAACCAAATCTGTATACATATTCTTGGGACACCCGGTGGCTTCGTTACTGGCGATTCTTACTAAGATATCATAAAGAACTAGTCTGTATGATATCTTGCTCTTACTGATAGTTACAATTCAGCCAAAACTGCATTACCATATCAATGGCTGTAAAAGATGATCACAGTGAACAACACAGTTTTGACAGACTGACATTGACATATGTTAGGATTCTAATAGGGGTCTGATCTGTACTAGCATAAGGATTTGCAACTCAGGAAATCTATATGGCGAGGCCTACAAGGCCCTGCTAGGTTCTGTCACGTGACTCTATAAATAAATATTGAGCCACGTGACAGAACCTAGCAGGGCTTTGTAGGCCTCACCACTTTCCACTCCTTTAACTCCTTATATTATCATTATTATGATGATGATATAAACACAACTGTTCTTTGTGGAATCGTTTCGATATAAAATCTTCATCACTGTGTTTACAAACCCAGACAGCCAAGTATTATAAGATGAATCTGAGATTTGCTTACAAATATTTGGCTTTATCCTAGACAAATTTAAAAAGGTTACTACTTAAAAATGCTATTGAAATGAAAAGCATTTTTTACATATCCTGTATTGAAGGAAGGAATGAATTTCTCGCTAAAATTCCCCCTGGTGAGCATAGGTTCCAAATCTTTAACTCGGCGAAAAAAGGTGGGTGTAAAATTCAATAACCTATTTCTTCTGATTGAATGGCTTGAAAGAAACTTTAGATAACTTATCTATAATTCTACCGTTGGACTTTTCAGAAATTTTGAATATTTTTGGAAATTACGGTGTATCTTACATTTCAACTCATTTGAGACTGTGACGTCATCAAATTTCTAAATCATAAACCAGATGAGTGACAGACATTTGCTTGATTCCATATTGTTGGCATTCATAAACTATGGTTTTCTTCGAAATTATTTCATGTTACGTCAAACTGTTTAGAAATTACGATGGATTTGAGTTTTTTTTTAATTTTTTCTTGAATTCTTGAAAAAGAAGAAAAACACTCTAATTCTGAAAATATTAAAGATTTCAGAAAATTCCAACGGTAGAATCATAGAGAATTAGCTAAAGTTTGTTTGAAGTAATTCAGTTCAAAGAAATAGGTCACTCAATTTTACACCAGCCTTTTTAAAGATTTGGAACCTATGCTCCCCTGGTGGCCTACCTTGAAATTTCCCCTATTATCATGATGAGCATCATTACTGTCCTTATTGTTATCATTATGATTATTATTACACAATAGAAAACAGCAGACATAACATTCTTCATGTCTGATTACACGAGAAGAAAATCAACCCAAACAGGGTATTCCAACCAAGCTTGTTTTCAAGGATCTGTTTAAACTTTCAAGAGGCAACATTCTCAAAAAGAAGCAAAATTGAGTACATTACCGTAATGGTACGACTGGAGTGGGGTCAATTTCCATTTTGATGGCATAGAATTTTTTAATTTGTAATTTCAATGAATCTTGATGATTAAATCTGTCCGCATCAAATTTATATAATACAGATGATTTATCTTCATGTGTCATTTTCATTTCAATTCCAAATTTTACTTCATCCGGTATGTTCGATTTTCCTTTCTTCGATTTTTTCTCGCTTTTGCAACTCATTTCTAGGAGCATCGGAGTTGACTGAGGTAAAGCTAACAAAGCCAGCAAAAATTCATGATCTCTTCTCGCTGTCTCAAAACTTCCCCTTTCAAATGTCGATCCAAACAGACGCAGCACTTGATCGTCGATGAACACAAAGCAACCTGGCCTTCATTCCTTCCTTGTGTGAGCCGCTCTTTTGTTTACCACTTTCAGCTGACAAGATTGCAACCAAGTTTAACAACATAAAGTCTCTGTAAAGCTCTCAATATTTAACAAAAGCTAGTGTATATCAACACCTTGGAGTTAAATCTTAGTTCAGCTTTATTGTACGGCAGAAAACATGACATTTGGTATTGTTAGCAGCTACAAATGAGTTGGTTGCTTCGCATGAAGTTGATCCAAGAAGAAGATTACAGTTGATTCATATAGCCTTTTGGATGTGGTCCTTCAATGATGATACGATCGTCGCAAAATCTTTGATGTGTTATTATCAGCAACGAAAAGGAAGCATCTTTCGATTTCAGTAAGAGACAAAACTACGATCATCCACAACACTTGCGTTGTCGGCGAAGTTTGATGTATCGAATATAACCTTCATTTCTGAATAAATACTATTGACAGCTTCTTCACTCGCACCTTTTCTATTTCGTCATAAGGTTTGACGTATTCCCTTCGACATCTGCAAGAGTGTAACATGGTTTGGGGCCACGACTTCCATGAGCCGATATTTAATTTGAAACAAAAGAAAATGATAGTCTTAGGTCAAGCTGAGTACATCGCTTCTGCTTAAGCTCTTCCACGATGATAAGGAGATAAATCGACATTATCTAGTAAATATCATGAATTTTTTATTCACTAACAACGTATCATTTCTGCATATGTTTCTTCACTGCACTTCACATCCAACAAAATTAAGTGGGAATATTTGACTTTCATCGCCAGTTTAATGGCATCTTACACTTTTTATCACCACAAGTAGTATATTGAAAAAAAAGGTTAATTAAAGAACAAGTTTTCATATCCTCTAATTTTTCCTGTAAAACGGGTGTCGTTGTCCCTTGTGAGTGTTGTCCACCGTGGCTTCAAAAAGGAGCTTCATAGCCATATTAATCAAATCTTAGATCTTTATTGGTTCAATCCAAGGCAGTTAAAATGCCGGAATATGGTATTTCACTAACCTAACTTGTATTGTCCTGTAGCTTTCAAGAAATTTTTGTTTTGTTATGTAGTATCAATCTTTTGAATTTGCAGATTTTTTGCCACGTGCTCCTGAAAAGCAGTTCTCACGGACTGACGGGGCTACAATGCCTAAATGAATAAATAAATAAATAAATAGATAATTAATTAATTAATAAGAATGAAATGAAATGAATGAATGAAAATGAAGTGCAATTTTGCTTTATCTAAGGCAAAATTTGACAAGACCGGGGTCAATTGTGACAATTTTTGAAAAACCAGCCATATCGTCTAAATAATGATTAATTGCGCTCTTGGAGGAAGATGATATTGTAGTTGCATCTCTTGGAATGAAATAGACATTAGTTTCCATCGTGTGGAACCAATTTTTGTGACGCTGTAACAGTTTTAAAGTCCTTGGTCAAGTGTTACAAGTGCCCCTGTAACATGGGGCAATTGCGACACATGGCTGGAGCAACTGTTACATATCTTTAAAATCATTAAAGATAATTATTGCACGACTCTGTTTTTTCCCTAAACAAAATATAACACCAGGTAGCAGATTATTCATTGCTTCAAAAAGAACAAATTAAAAATAAGACGTGATCTTTAGTTCTTTGTAAATTTGATGCATCAGTCAAAATAATTGAATCGATTGAGAAAAAACAGTTTTTTGTTCACAAATTTCAACATTTAACTCTTTAATACTACATGGGCGCACATCTTTCGACTAGATTAGAAACTAAATCAAAACCAAGCCATCGGCCAGCTTACACGGGGCAATTACAACATCGTGTTACAATTGCCCCTGACCTGGTCAGCTATCGTTATTTCCCATTTTCACATCTCATAAGCTGTGGAGCTTGTGAAAATGACCGATTTTGCTCAAGAGCAAATTCTTTCAGACACAAATTTTACAGTGGAAGCACGTTTCTATTTTCGTGCTCAAAACATGTTTCCCCCCAAAATTTCGCAAACTTGGATGAGCACTCCCGTATCTCAAGTCGTATGTAAAGGATTAGAATGAGCATGTTCTGGCAAAGATCAGATATTTTGCACTTTTCTGCTAGGCGCGAGAGCCAGTGTTACAATTGCCCCGTGTTACAATTGTCCCCGGTCTCCCCTACTCACCAAAAGGATGTCTTTCAAGTAACATAAAAGAAAAGGAGCTGGGGGAGGCAAGTCCATGCAAATGAAAGGAGCAAAACTTTGAATTTTTCTGCGGAATGAATTTCGAGCAATCGAGTCAGGAAGGGGTTTCTGCAAGAAGTACAGGGATTTCAAACAGGCGAAATCACCTTAGTTTCTTTCAGATGTTTAGATACCAATTCCTGTTCTCATAGTAACAGCCCTAGACTAGATAAGCTCTGCTTTTTGTAGGGCGCGTCTGACAGTATTACGTACTTTACTAACATTGCTATACGAATAGCAAATGATGATGATGATTGATGACGATGATGATGTTGATGATGATTATGATTATATGAGAAAGATGAAAAGTCCCCCGTCAACATGTTTCCATCAAGCCTGGGATTACTACACATCATCCGAAGAAAGCCTCTTTGCTATACCTAGCATGAATTTTTAAACAAGTGCAAGACGCCTTTCAGTGGCAGACAGAGTAGCTTCCTGATTCCTGAAACAGTCATAATGCGAGTTGCTGTCACCATGTTCACGAAAGTGACTAAGTTACAAAAGTAGCTGAGATGAGAAAGATTAAATTGCAATGAAAATGGCAATGTGGTATACATCTTGTGAAAAGAAAGGCAAGACACAATTGTGAGATGAGATTTGTAAGTATGCTGAATTAACAATGAGTTCCGATTTGCTTACAGATCTATTTGTCGTGTCTCTACCGGGTGATTCAATAAAGAGGCCCGCCGTGTGAAAAATGGTGCTCCCTCTATATCAAAGCAAAGTTATATCGTAAACTGTCTTGTTTTATTCCCGATATGTCCAATTAGGTTCAGTAATTTAACCGGCTTTAGTTCGACCATTCCTTCCCGTTGATATGAGAGATTTTCTACAGAAAGCCCCTTTCGAAAACCTGCAAAACCAAGGAAAACGATGAGCAAAACTTCCTTTTGTTTTCCTTCCTAGCAATAATGACACTCACATGAATTCATGTCATTTGTCCTCTTGAAAGAATGGAATCCCCATGAATGAGTTATTCATATTAAGAGAGAGAGATATTCACTCCCACAAGAGGATAACTCGTGCTAAAGCATTCTCAAGTCATTGCTGTAATGTAAACACATTAGGAAAACTTGCTCATGATTTTAGCACGTTTTCAAGGTTTCTCGAAGGAATATTTTTCAGAAAATCCCTCGTATCTTAACAGAGCGACCGATTTCAGCCAGGAAAAATTCTAAAAGCTATTGAAGATGTTAGCCTTTCAACTAGATATTGCAAAAATATCATTGCTTACATATTCAGGGAGCAGTAACCTTTCAAAGCCTTTTTTTCACTCACCCGGTAACAGCGCTACAGTGGAAAGCCACAACTGTTGTGTTCACCAAGCAAAGTGTAGCACAAATGATGAATGCCTAATTCAAACCAACAATCTAATTATGAATATAAACAGTGAGTTGCTCTGAAGATGCCCTAGTGGGCAAAACTAGTCAGCACTGAAATAAAGAATAAAAAGCGCAAAAGACCAAATTGATGCCTGTTTTCTTCGCATGGTTAGGCCCTCTTCAACGGTACACTATATAAACATTGTTCCATATAAATATTTTACAGGAGCCACTCGACAGCCTTACTTCTTCTTTGAAGCTATAACTTTGAAGCTATAAGCTTTGAAGCTCTAGCTATTTTTAAAAGGAAAAGGGAGATTGTTTCACAATAGCTGCCCATAAAACAACTTGACTTCTTTCCATATGAAGTTGTTGATGCCTGTGGTATGTGTGAGAGATTTGTGTTCTTAGATTATAGGATAGGTACCAACCGTCTTTCTAATAAAAAAGTCCCAGATGAGAGGAGGAATTTCATATTGCAAACATTTATACATCTGTCATTAATTTTCGAAAATAAATTTGTTTCGAAGAAATAACCTCGAGACGACCAAGAGTAACAGAAATTGATTCTCATGAAGAAGTATTCAGCTCTGTCATCTCGTCTGAGATCAAGGAATTAGAATTAAGCTTCCTACAGATGCTACGTTCTACGCATTGAACCTCTTTTGACACAAGAATCTGTTCATTGTACAGTTAGCCAATTTCTGCAGTCAGTTAAACCATTATGCCATCATGTGGAGCCATTTGATTATTGCCCTGCTTTATGGTTTGTAAGACTTTCTGAGGTAGGCACAGGTTCATAGAATGTCCAAAATTATCTACCGGGTGTTCCAAAGAAAGTAATCCTACTTAAAAAATCACCAAATTGCATGTTAGATCTTTAAATTTCTTTTATTGACAAATAGATCACAGACCAAATTATTTTCTCGGGTGTAGATTATCTAGTGATTTGTTTAAAATCAGCAAATTTAGCTCTTTTTATGGTTGCCTGGTTTTGAAGCATACTGCAAAAAGCGCTGATATTTACAAGATTAAGTTCATTTTGTATATCACACTTCTAGTTCTGTCACAAATGTCAGAAAAAAGCCGCTAAATATCATTCTAGACTTGACGGATAATGAAAATCTCAATACCATGGCTGTTAGGCAAGATTTACGATGTTGGTTCAACAGCATAGCTCTAAGTGTCATTTTATACCCTTTAAGTTACAAAAACCGACATTGAACCGACAATCAGACACAAGACTTTATGACAGGCTTCATATTTGAATTTTGGTGATTTTGTAAACAGGAGTATTTTTTATTGGGACACCCGGTACAAAACGTTGGTAATTTTAAGCATTTGGGTGAAGCAGTCGCCAGAGGATATAAGTGATGCAATTAACTCTGCATTTCTTTTGAAGAACACGTTGTGATATGGCTTTAAAGCTTTAAAAAGATAACGATTATCTAATGTTTTGACATCATATTAAGCGTTTAATCTAAATTAATCGCAACCTGCAACGGCTCACGCAACATGCTACAATCTTACAGTAAATGTTGTCAATGACCCACCTCTCGTATATGCTAGGTTATGAGAGCTGGGGAATGAACTCAGAAATAAATTGGATGTTAAGAAGACTTAGATATTCTACAAGAGATATGTTTACGATCATCGTGGAATGACAAATTGGCAAGCGATTAAGGGTGTCACTTGAGGAGGTAAGGAAGCAAAAGATTCTGCCATACTGGATGAACCAGAAAGAAGTTCCCATCCTACATTTCAAAATTCATAGCACCAAGAGAAACAAAGTGGTACTTTCTCTATTGTCCTACGTG
Organism: Aurelia aurita complex sp. Pacific; assembly: GCA_004194395.1. Classification (NCBI taxonomy): domain Eukaryota; kingdom Metazoa; phylum Cnidaria; class Scyphozoa; order Semaeostomeae; family Ulmaridae; genus Aurelia; species Aurelia aurita complex sp. Pacific. The sequence goes on along the minus strand of REGL01000712.1, from coordinate 132,564 downwards.
GAGAGATTCCATGCGATTTTAACAAGCGCTTTTGGCCCGTTTTCAGACATCTCATAATCCAAAATGTTTTGCTAAGTCGAATTTACCTACCGAGTGTCCCAGAAAAAAGTATGGGACAGATTAGGTTGGGTGCAGCGATGAGAATTTATTTCTGATCAATAACTAATCATTATCAATGTTCCTCGATTAGTGCTTTGAGAATACAAATATTAATCGTGAAAACTCAAATTTGCGCCCACCTACAAGCCAGAGCTTTGGGCTATTGGCCTTAAAAAATTCTTGGAGCACAGCAATTAAATCAATGATGGCCTTGATAAAATATGAACGATATTTGATAATATTATATACTCTGTTTGCTATAAGTCGCCCACTGTGCAGTTTTTTAATATTTCTTTATTCAAGCGTTTAATTTCAATGTGATTCAGGAACTTGCTTAGGTCAAACCATAGTCACAGGATGTCAAACACCCAAAACTCTGGCTTGAAGGTGGACGCAAATTTGAGCTTTCAAGATTAATATTTCTACTCTCAATGCGCCAATATCAACAAACAAGGTATCTATGTTCAAGTTATCTAGTGTGGGGAGGCTCAGTGGTAGCAAGCTTGACTATTAATCTGAAGGTTGGTGGTTCGAGTCCCCGCCCTCCCGAATCTGCTACAAAATATGAGGAGAGTCGCCAACGTCCCAGGCTAAACGAATCAAGAGGCTTGGTCACAATCGAGAGGAAGGACCAGAACGCTGCTTCGATAAGCTTAGCTTCTCAGCGTCCTAAAACTACCTTCGGATGTTAGGTAGAAACTAGAAATATAGAAAAAAGGAACATTTCGAGGAACATTTTGAGAGTGATCAGCCATTGATTAAAGCTAAATTCACATCACTGGACGCAACCAAATCTGCATAATTTTTTCTGGGACACCCGGTATATTTTCATTGCTCATCAAAACTTGAAAAAAATCACAAAAATACTTCGGTCCTTTAGCTTTAAACTAAAATTTGAATCACTCAAATCCGTCAGGTATTCTTGGTGCTATGAATTTTCAAAAGCGGGAACATTTTCTGGCTCAGCTGGTAGTACCTAAAATGAGAAAAAATTCCAGTCAAAAAGGAATGACCAGAAAGAGGAGAAAAGGAACAATTTCACCAATACTTAAAACTCAAAAATATTCCAAAGAGAAATGATACAACCTTTTTCAGCCAAAGAATCAGGGTTTGTTTCAGGTTTTCAACATTCGAAGGTTTGCAAATATCGTCTTCTGTGTAGGAAGTTCAATAATTTTGTATGGACTTTGACGGTATTCAGAACTGCTTGCGTTATACCACTATCACTATCAATAAATGGTCTCGCACCCACTTACCTCTCAACTCTATTTGAGAGAAACTCGACTCGGGAGATTGCAAATTTAAGAAATTGTGAGACTGACTTGCTTGCTCCACGAATGAAAACGAGCAATGGCCAAAAGCATTTTCGTTCCGTGGATCAAAGGTTTGGAATGAATTAGAACATGAGGTCAAGCTAGCCCCATCTCTATCTACTTTTAAATGTAGATTAAGTAGAAAATAGCTTTTAATTTTGTACATTTAGTCTATTTTAACATTGTAAATATTCCTTTTTATTTTAATAAAATTGTAATTAGGTTTTGCCACGGCCCTCTGAAACGCAGCCAGTCTTGGCTGATGGGGCCATCGTGTTTAAAGAATTTAAAATGAATGATTGAATGAACGAATAACGAGGTCATTCAAATAGAAGAAAAAACACCTTGTTCAACAATGATTTTCAGCTTCGCTGCTGCCCATACGCAGTATACATCGATGATATTTGGCAAATAGCTAGGGAGATGTCCTATACTAGTTTCAAGTCAGTGGAGTTTTCCAAGCTGGCGGAAGTTTTACACAATCAAAGGTTATTCAACCATATATTTCTATTCAATTGAAAGCGACAGTATCTTTCGTAAACCATTATCTTTTGTAAACGAAAGAATTTCCATTTTCTCAGATGAAGGTGAAGTTGCGGTTTTTAGCGCCAAACGCTGGGATCGCAGAAGTAGTGAAAACCTAATCGACTAATCGAGTTCAAGAACATTGTCATGACGATCAAGTGGTGGGGCTCTACCTGGATTGAACCCTGTCCGTCTGACTGTTCTGGCTGCAAAATCAGAGGATTACACCATTGTATGATAACACCTCCAAAAGTTCCCCATAAGATTCCACTGACTGGAAATAGGCCTTTAGTCATCATCATCATAAAACTATAATGCACTGTATAAAGTATTTATGCATGACATAATTATGCATGGCACGTGGCACCAACACAAAAAAACAAAATTTAAAACTAAATGAACTAAACTAAACTAAACGCAACAGGAACAGGAAATATATGCATAAATTGAGAATGTTAATAATAGGTATGTGTACATCCAGGCACAGATCCATCAGGCTTTTGTTATCTAGCCAGAGTTTCCCTGCTATGGTTGGCTTGAATGAGGTACGATGCAAAGGCGGCTATTGTGTCGATATCATCAGAGCTCATAATCGCCTGGAATTGTAAGTTCGTTGCTAGGAGCTCAACCGAGGTATATGACAAAGGTCTCATCTAGGGGTGCTATAGGCCGGGCATACAATACGGTCAGTGACATCTAACCCTTTGTGTCTTCCAGTCTTAATCAACAATGTATGGTCACTGCATCTAAATTTGCACGAGGTTTTACGTTATTTAAAGTTCATACTAACTGACAAGTATCTTTCTAGCCTTAGTTGGGACTTGAAAGTCCCCCCTCCCCTCAATTTCTATGTCGTAAGGGGTCTTGATGAGCCGAAGTTAGTTCTGACTTCCAAAAGCTATGGAAAACTGTGAAAACTTAATCTTTTAGAGTGACAATGACAGACGGACCAACCTTGTCAGAGCTGCAATAGATCAGTCATGGATCTCAAATGATTGACCGAACCTCCATAATGAGTAGCGGATCGTTGTTGTATGGCAAATTGGCCAAGCAAGCATGTTCCCTTCTGATTAGTATCCGAAGGAAGTTTTCAGGAGCACTAAGAAGCAATGATTATCGAAGCAGCGTATTGGAACTTCCCCTCGATGTGATATCTCGTGATTCCTGTAGCGTAGAATTACAGAGGTAGTTTGTCAGGACAATGAGACATTTCGTGACTTCTTTGGTGTGGAATTACAGAGAGTTGGGGACTTTCCTCACGCCGAGTAGCAAGTTAAAACTATCCTTATGAATCGTTGAATCCTCCTGGCTTGAGACATAAAGATTGGCAATCATTTGGTTGTCAAACCTTTCTAGAAGGGGCTATCTTTTTGCATTTACCTCTGAGTCATGTACTTTCGTAAAAAACAGTCAAGAAGGCTCTGGTTCTAAGACGAGGGGTAAATCGCTTCTTTGGTATCTCGTAAACTTTTGATGGAAATCTCCTTGTTTCCTGAGAAATCACTAAGTCCTGAAGAAAAAGCTCTTTGCTGTCATAGAACCCTCATGTGCTTTGATGGATGTATCTTGATACATTCTGATGGATGTATCTTGATACTTTCTAATGGATGGATGATACATCCCGCAGCGCCACAAGGGGATGGGGGGGGGGGCACATCCCCCCAGATTTTAAAAGTCAGCAAAAATTGTCAAAGAAAATTGACGAAAGTAGTTGGGTATACCTTTAGGCTGGAAAATTACGTCAGAATCCCCCTCCCAATTCTTTAAGATCTTGTACAGCTGGTGCCGCCACTGCAAGCACTTTAAACGTTTGCAAAGATTCAAGCCCTCTGCTCTCACTGATAGTTTTAGCCAAAGCCCAAGGAAACAAATTTTCAGAAATTCATCATTTGAGATCAAGACTGCGCATTGTAAAGTACTTTAATAAATTCTAAAAATCACGTTAAACTCTAAGACAGACAGCAGAAATATGATTTTTCAAATCAGTTTCGTAACCTTTGGAGTTTCGTAAAAATTTTGCAAACAGTTTTCTTTATATCACAGATAAAAACAACTAAACTACAACGAAGTATAAATATTCTGTGACTGTCATAGCTGGAAAGGACAGGATGTCATCGAGTTCCAACTACAGCAGCCACTTACACCAATGGAAAATTATACATTAAATTTAAGGGAAGAACAACAAATACTACAAAAAAAAAACGAAAATGTTGCTGCCGTTTTGTGCTTAAATTTAATTTGAAAACCTTTTCGCATTTTGATAAAAGAAATTGTTGCTTCAAGGATTATTCAATTGAAAATGACATTATACTGCGAGTCACAGAACAGAAGCAAATCATAGAAAGGTTTAACATCTAGATTGATATTTAAACCAGGAATTTCAGAGAGCTGATCAAAGAGATCTTGCCGCATTGAGTCAAACTGGGGGCAGTAGAAAGTGTTTGTTGTCTTCCCTGTTGGCACCACAAGCGACATAGGAATCATCCATCGTACATTGCCAAGTGCTCGTGGCCCATGGCCGAAACCGCCAAAGCCTCACTTTCATGGACCAATCAGATGGCTAAAAAGTGAAGGAGACAAAAGAAAACCGTGAACATTCTTCTAAATTTTAGCTACCTTCAAAAACGCAAACCAGGACAAAAAACTGCTTGAAATTTCCCGACTTTTTTAAAGAAATCTACTCTCCAGATGAATGGGTATACAAGTTTGGGTGCCGGTTAAATTATCCAGGTTTGGTGGAGTACATCAGTAATCTCATGCCTTCAATTTCAAACAGTGGATACATTTTCCTCACTCACCTGGTATACTCTTATTCTTATGAGGATCCTTCGGGCTCAAGATCCTTTATTTGACATGTTGTTTGAGTTTCAGTAACAATGAAACCTTGACCAATGAAAACCTTGCATCAATGGGAATCCCTAAGATGGACACATTATTGATTTCAATAAAAATTTAAGTGATGAGCAAGAGACAACATTTTTCTGAGCTGTAAAAGTTGATATGGGACACTCAATAGAGACCTGTGTGGCTGTGTTTACAGAATCTGCAGCTGGCAACCTGAATATTGTAGACCAAGTCAAGTTATAAATAAATAACTTTCACTGTTGGCAACATTTACGTTCCAAAGCAATAAATCACCCCACATACTGTGAAGTTCTTGATGTTCTGTGCACAACAGTACATACTGTAAACAATTATTCCATCAGCTGGAAAATATTATGCATTTCATAATAGATTTTTAAAATGTTTGAAAGTCACAGTATGCACAAAGGCTATTGCATAAAAAGTCACAGCAAAAGAAAAATCCTTCTATGGGCTGTGAAAGAATACAAGTTTTGCGGAGTGGCAGAGAACAACTGATAACATAGGTTGCACAGTTACAGTACCTTCCTTGTGGTAAAATGCTTGTTATATTTAAGGTAAATCTGTGAATATTTAAGATCAGCCCACGTTGGTAGTGGAAAGTCATCTGGTGATGAGGCAGACTAAACTTCGTATTGTGGGCGTCTCCATAGCAAAAAATTACAACAACCCTCTTTTGTGCTGAGGTAGATCATTAGTGAAAGCACCTTCTATATGAGGAATTTTTAAACAGCATTTACTGTATCTGCTGTTTCAAAGTTATGCAATTTGCTTTAAAAATTAAGACCAATGACCTCTTATTATGATTTTCAAACAAGGATAAAAACTTTTCTTTCAGTAGCTTTTAAAAATCATCCTGTGCAAGTACATATTTACCTTACTATATTTTCATTTTAAGAAACAAAGCTAAATAAATAAGAAAAAGATAAGGGAACTTCAGACTCTGCTTAGTTGCTTTACTCTTTCTTATTTGAAAAAACATTGAATTTAAATGAAAAACCTTTCTAAATTCTAGTGAGTTTGGCTCTACCAGGTGAGTCATCAAAATGTTGGGGTGTTTGCTAATTTTATTGATGCAGTTCTGTACCAAATGTATTTCTTTAACATTGTTTGTACAGAAGAAAGGCTAACTTAGCTTAGATATGATCGTTGTTTTGGTCAAAATTGGTCTTTTGGATTCATCATTAAAAGTCTTTCTATTAAAATGGTGTTCCACAAGATTCCTAAAATATGCCTTTGATAAGGTTGATATTCATGAACATGTGAACTTCCATACCGCAAATTTCTCTGCCAACAAATTGAAACATTGTTTGTTTGGCAACTTATATGAAGGCATAGTGGCGCAGTGGTGTAATCCTATGACATTGCAGCCAGAACAGTCAGGCGGACAGGGTTTGATCCCAGGTAGAGTAACCCCCCCCCCATATTGGGCCGTCATGACAAGGGGTGGCAGAATCCATTAGACCTATATCCTACTTCTGGGATCCCAGCGCTTGGCACTGAAAACTGCAACTTAACCTACACCTTACACCAATTAGTTACAATAATGTGATGAATGATGATACCGGTTGCATCATGTTAAGCCTCCACCAAGGTCAGGTGAATAACGCTGACCCCACAGACCTTGCTATTCTGGTGCGTGATACCAAAGGGTCTGTGTTATTCAATTCCACCCAGGAGAAACTGAATAATCTAGACCCTGTGAACATCCTTTGATTTTCTTAAAATGAAGTAGACTTTCCTCCAATCTATGTCTAACTTTATCGCGAATAATTTGCAACTTATTTCATTCAGTGTTACTTTACTTCTTGATCAAAATTTAAAGATTAAAATTGATTGCAAAAACAAACGTTGATGTAGAAGAGAGTGAAACTATCCTCTTTGGCTTGTTTCTAACAATGGTGAAAACCGATGGTTAAGGGAATAACAATTTGGTGGAAAAGAATTTGCTGGCTTAAGAAGGAAATTATATTTTCCCACAATGACAAAGTATAACTAAGGTTTGCGAAATCATGAGATCAGTGTTAGTCAACTTCCCTGAAGGGGCGATTCATGAATACACTATATATATGCACAGCCAGTGTTGCAATGACATTTTTTAATAATCTGGCACATCACATTATGTGGGCACAAAATTGAACTGTTTGAACCAGTTTCCCAAACCAAACCTACAGCACATACACCACCTACAACAAAATACAGAGCAATCCAGAATCATGATAACAAATTTTAATTTCTTGTTTTTCCTCCTAAAACATCTCAGTAATTCAATATTCACAAGACCTCAAATAGCCTAGCATTGAAGTTGTAGTTAACAATTAAATAAAAGCAATTCATAAATCACTAAACTTAATTATGACAAGTTTTTCTTTTCGATTTAGGCCCACGCGATAAACCATCAACAAAACACTAGCAAACACTGAGTTTGAGTCTTCTTGCCATCTGCAAACAGAAGCTTGAATTAAGAGTAGTTTAGTCAAAATCAAAACAGTGATTAACACCAGCAAGAGACCTTTTGATTTGCAGGTATTCCTGTAGATCCATTCAACGTTGTTGTGAATGCAAATGTTATAGGCCTCCTATCCTAGGCCTTACGAAGCTGGGTGGAAGGATAGGCTGCCTGCAAAAATTGACTCTGCTGCAAAAAACTGCCATCAAATTTCTTTACATGCTGCAAATAAAAATGAATTATATATTTTCAGAAAATGAAAAATGGGTTATACCTTAATTCCATATCAGGTTTGAACTCTAGAATTACTCGATATTGCACACCAGACTGGAATTTTATCGTCTCCGCGGTTTGGAATCGTTCGCCATCAAATTTGAAAAAGACCGGTCCTCCATCGTCTTTCTTTAAAATCTTCATGGTTGTTTTAAACTTGACTTCTCCTGATGTTCCTGGGTTGCTCATGATTGTGATTCCTGTAATGGTTCTTCGATCACTACTAAACTCATAGACTGCTAAGCGAGATCACTTTTCATGAGTGTCACCTCCCAATCTTGTGACCAAATTCTTCCACTTTCTTGATCTTCAAGGATTTCCCCGCCAAAATTGGATGAAGTCAACACTGTTGCAGGACTTCCGGGTCTTGTGACAGCCACTTCCTGTCCAATCGAAACCGGAATCCCTCTTGTAGACTGTATTATACATGCCCTGTGTACGGGATCGTTTCACGATTGATATTCACCCGATAAGATGTTACTGCAGCATTTCGATCTTCTTCAATGTTTTGAGTTGAACCGAACAAGTTTTGCCGGTCTCTCCCAATCTCGCGGATTTTTGCGTTTTCTATTGTTTGCTATCCAAAGCAATCATTTTCTGCGGGTTATAAATGTCTTCCCCGTCACGTCATCTGCAGTGTTAGAAAAAGTTTTACTAAATTTGTAGGAATGTTCTTTCATCTTCTTTATCAAAATCTTCTTGACTTAGTTCTTATTTTCCGAACTTAAAATTTTTACGATTCTCAAAGGGCTTCTTGACAAGAAACTTCAATTTTGAAATTGAACGCAAGTGGAAACTTTCTACCGAGCTTTCTACCCTTTATGTACCGGGTGTCCCAAAAAATGCAGCACATTTCCCAAATCTAATAAAAAGTTTTATTAATTTGCAGGAATGTTATTTAATCTTTTTAATCAAAATGTTCTTGATTTAGTTCTTATTTTCTGAACTTAAAAATTGTACTTATTCCCGGGGGGGGGGGGTGACTCCTATATGTAGCTGAACGGGGACGTGGCGCCCATAAGGATGGGTTCGAAAGCTTAAAAATCCCTAGATATGGGTCTCAAAATGCAGTGATTCCAATAGAAATGGGTTGGTTTTACTGTCCTGAAACCTTAATAATGGGTTTTGACGAAATGGTATTGGTATTGGGAGTTGCATTCTAAGCCAAAGATCTTTCTTCAAAAATTTTCCTCATGCTCTAATTCATGGGATAACTGTCACAAAACGATC
>REGL01000712.1:81811-99616 GCA_004194395.1 Aurelia aurita complex sp. Pacific | reverse complement strand
TGAGGAGCAAGTGAGTTCAATGCTTTATATGTCAGCGTTGCTGTTTCTTTTCTGATAAGGTCTTTAATTGATGGCCAGCCAAGATTTTGGAGCAGAGGGACAGCAGAAGCATCGTAAGGACTATTTGTAGTTATTCTTGCAGCTCTATTCTGGATCTTTGGGAGAGAATTAAGTTTGGTTTCACTACAACAGCCCCAAACCGAGCAGCAATAACTGAAATGTGGCTCAGCGATTCCTCTATACATTTTCTGCAGATCACCTGGTGGAAGAAATTTCTTGGCATGCTTAATAAGACCGAGAGCTCGTAGTGCCTTAGCCTTAACTTGTTCAATATGGCGATCCCATTGGAGTTTGTCATCAATTTGAACTCCCAGATACTTGGTATCGGTTATCATATTGATCTTTTGATCACCTATTTCAAAACTAGGCTGATTTTCAGGGGGCCGTGCCAAAAACTTTACAAATTAAGAATCTACTAAAATTAATGACGGGAAAAGGAAACTAATTTCAATCATAAATAATTTATCTACAACTATTTGCAATAAATTTACAATCGACCTTTTATTTTGTTCTTAAAGGAAGATAAAGAGGGAGCTTGGCCTTGCGGCTGAGATCATTCCAGATTTTCGCTCCGCGCAATGCGAACGCTTTCTGCCCATTACTAATTTTCATGAATGCAAGTCAGGTTAGTATTGCGATCAGAATTTCTAACAAACAAATGCGAGAGATAATCAGGCGCAAGACCATTAACAGATTTAAATACAGTTGTTGCAGTCTCACTTCTGATCATATCCCTCACAGTTGGCCATTTTAACTCTGTAATCAAAGCTTCAGCAGGAGCATCGTAGCTGCTATTTGTAATAATTCTAGCGGCACGATTCTGCAATTTTTGATGTTTAACCAGTTGGAACTCGGCACAGTTCCCCCACACAGAAAAGCAGTACCGAAAATGTGGGTCTACAATACCTCTATATAATGTGCAAAGTACAGCTTTTTGCAAAAATTTCTTTGCATATTTAAAAAACACCTAATGAGCGGGAGACTTAGACTTTAACAGATCTAATTTGCTCATCCCACATGAGGTACTGGTCAACTTGGACACCGAGATACTTAATACTGTCGACGAGTTCTACAGGGGAATAATCGATCAAAAATGCAGGAGAATCCACAGTGTTTTCACCAATCTTTTTAACCCTATCTCACCTGGAGGGGGGGGTGGATTCCACCCCCCCCTCCAGGTGAGATAGGGTTAAAAAGATTGGTGAAAACACTGTGGATTCAGATAATTTTCTGCCTTTGTCAATAATTANAATTTGATAAAGCCTCAAATAAAAACTCACACTTTTGGATTACACTCTGTTAACTTCAGAGGCAGCATCCTTTGGAATGCACTACGTGCCGATATAAAAATATGTGAAAATGTGGCAGCTTTCAAAAAGAAAATAAAAACATGGCAGGGGGCAAACTGCAGTTGCAAATTATGTTGTAAATAGGGCATTGTATTATACTTTATATTATGTAATTATTTTCAGTTGTAGTTGGTTTAAATTAGTTAATGTAAATTGTTATGCTGATAACTATTTGTAAATAACCAACTTTAAAGAATGATAAATGAAATGAGAGTCAAGATACCTCGCTGAATAATCACATGGAAAAACTTGAATCAGTTCAATATTCTGCTGCACTTGCAGTGACTGGCGCATGGAAAGGAACATCTCGTGAAAAATTCTATGAAGAACTTGGTTGGGAATCCTTAAGCCTAAGACGTTGGAGCAGACGCCTTGTCCTTTTTTACAAGATTGTCAACGCATTATCCCCAGATTACACAAGATACCCCATTCCGCAATTACAACAAGCTATGTATTGTTTTAAGAAGGCAGATGTAATTGGGCAGATAAAGGCAAAAAGGACGAGATTCAAGAATAGCTGTTTTCCCGACTGTTTATTCATGATCCAAAGGTCTAGCTATTCATTTAATTTTTTCTCCATTTTAAAATCATTTATGCACGGTAGCCCCGTCAGTCAGTAAGACTGATTTTCAGGGGGCCGTGCCAAAAACTTTACAAATTAAAAATCTACTAAAATTAATGACGGGAAAAGGAAACTAATTTCAATCATGAATAATTTATCTACAACTATTTGCAATAAATTTACAATCGACCCTTTATCTTGTCCTTAAAAGAAGATAAAGAGGGAGCTTGGCCTCGCGGCTGAGATCATTCCAGATTTTCGCTCCGCGCAATGCGAACCCTTTCTGCCCATTGCTAGTTTTCATGAATGGCACTAGCAAGTCAGTTTTGGAATTTCTAAGGTTAGTATTGCGATCAGAATTTCTAACAAACAAATGCGAGAGATAATCAGGCGCAAGACCATTAACAGATTTAAATACAGTTGTTGCAGTCTCACTTCTGATCATATCCCTCACAGTTGGCCATTTTAACTCTGTAATCAAAGCTTCAGCAGGAGCATCGTAGCTGCTATTTGTAATAATTCTAGCGGCACGATTCTGCAATTTTTGATGTTTAACCAGTCGGAACTCGGCACAGTTCCCCCACACAGAAAAGCAGTACCGAAAATGTGGCTCTACAATACCTCTATATAATTTGCAAAGTACAGCTTTTGGCAAAAATTTCTTTGCATATTTAAAAAACCTAATGAGCGGGAGACTTAGACTTTAACAGATTTAATTTGCTCATCCCACATGAGGTACTGGTCAACTTGGACACCGAGATACTTAATACTGTCGACGAGTTCTACAGGGGAATCATCGATCACAAATGCAGGAGAATCCACAGTGTTTTCACCAATCTTTTTAAGATTAGGTCTAGATCCGATTACCATTGCCTGAGTCTTGATTACATTCAAAGACAATTTATTGCCCTGAAGCCATTCTTTCAAACATTTTATTTCGCTGTTGAGCGTTTCAGTAAGATCCTCAATATGCTCTTTGAGGAATAGGATATGTTAGTTTCATCGGCATGCATCATAACTTTGCAGTTTTTCAAGGCGAATGGCAGATCATTTATATAGATTAGAAAGAGTAGCAGACCTAAAGAAGAGCCTTGTGGAACACCACAGCTGATGCTTCCGATGTCAGATTCCACTCCATTAACCTTAGTGAATAGACCATTTCGCAATTCGGAGAAAGGGACTGAGGAGAGCGCGGCCCATTCTGACAGCCTTGGCAACAAGTAGGAATCTAAATGTTGTCAGCCGGGCCTAAACTGAGCGGCTTCAAAGTTGAGGGAAAATGCCTGAAATAAGTGGCTCAAATTACACTTAGAAAAGGGCGGGGCGGAGGGATGACAAGACGACTAAATGATCCAGAGAAAACACTTAACATACTAAACAAGCATGCATATAACTCTTGAAAGTGGCAAATAAATCGGAAATAACTCGAATTTGGAGAGAAATGCGAGCAAGCCGCAAGCTGCAAACCTACCACTGCAGAAGAGGGGATTCCCTAGATTTCCCTGTTGCCAAGGCTGTCAGAATGGGCCGCGCTCTCCTCAGTCTCTTTCTCCAAATTGCGAAATCGTCTATTGATGCCTACTGCTGAGATATGATTTGAACCATTGAAGTTCAAGACCCTGAATTCCGTACTTAGATAGCTTTTGGATAAGTATGGCATGATCAACAGTATCAAAAGCCTTTTTCAAATCAATGAAAATATTTACTGTAAGTTTTCCACGCTCAATATTAATGTGCCAGTCATTAGTGCCAGAAAGCAAGCAAATTACAGTGGAATGCAGTGCTCTAAAACCTGATTGGCCAGAATACAGAAGTTTATTTTTGTCCAGATAATTATACGGTTGGTTATAAATCAATTTCTCAAAGAGTCTTGCGAGAAATGGGAGCACAGAAATCGGTCTATAATTGGAACAATTGTTTTTTGTCCACTTTTGAAGATTGGGGCAACCCTGGCAGTTTTCCAATTTCAGGAAAACCTCCTGTGGGACTGTGGCAATTGAGAGGTTGAAAATGTCACAGAGAGTTTCTGCAATGACAGAGTATCCGATCTTTAGGAAGTGATTAGCAATGCCATCAAGACCGAACCCTTGGACGTTTTGAATTTACCAAAAACCTTTTCTATCTGAGGAACATCAAAGGCTTGTAATTTAAACTGTAGATTTTCAGAGTTAACTTCCAGCTTATCTTCAACAAGGGGGTTAGCTTTTTGTGGAATTTTGTCAATAAGAGATTTGCCAATATCACAAAAGAAGTGATTCATTGTCTGAGCAACAGCATTATTATCTGTAATATGCTTACCATCGACATCAAGTGACTGAATATGAGTCGTTTTTGATTTCTTATTGAGAACCATGTTAATGGTTTTCCAAGTGTTTTTAAGATGACATACATACATACATACATACATACATAAATTATTTGTTTAAGCAGGTTAAAACTACGGCAGCGCTAGCTGATGTGGACCTGCTATCTAGCTACTTTTACAGTCCATTTAAAATTGTCAGTTCTAAAATTCATGAAAAACGGAATGCAATATAAAAAGGTCTTAAAAAAGAATCACGTAAAAGAGTTAATAATAGATAAAATCTTGCTGTTTGAAAGTTATTACAGATGCTTCTTTTTGAAAACTTGATGTTGTTATGACTTGTTTTGCAGTCTTAATGTTCCTTTTAAAAGTTTCTTGGTTATGATTTGATCTTAGAGTCTCTGGCAACTGATTCCACAGATTTGGACCACGAAACCTTGCTGACATCCTTCCTTGTTCCGTTGCTACTCGCGGTAGAACAAATGAATTATTTCGCGCATAACGGCCACAATTTTTGTCAAAGAGCTGTTTAAAGTCTTCTGGACAATCATCATTACATACTTTGTGCATTATCGTCAGGATTCGTCTTTTGTAGATGTAATCTAGTCTATCCCAATTCGCATGTGACAACGCTTCCTCATCTGAAATGTTCTTTGGTAATTTGTGAATGAGTTTAGCAGCCCTAGCGTGAATTCTTTCAAGTTGCGATGTAAGTGCTTAGAACATGTTTCCCAAACTGCTATTCCATACGTTACTGCAGCAATTAAGGTTTTAAAATATATCTCTTCTTGGGTGGCGACTGGGAGGTATGTCATTCTCCTAAATTGGCTCATTTTTGCTCTATAAGATTTTGCAACTTTCTTTATTTGTTGATCCCATGTTAGATGATTGTCTATGGTAACTCCCAAGGATGTTACGCTGTTTTTGTACTTGATGATATTATCGCCAATCCTTACTGGGCGCAAAGGACCAACGAAATCTTGCCTTGTTATCATCATTACTTCAGATTTGTCACTATGGATTGTTAGCCGATTTTTCTCGCACCACTGTTTTATCTCTACCCCAATTTCATTCAGTGTATCGACGACCTCTTCAATATCTTGCCCAATATAATAGAATGTCGTATCGTCAGCAAATGGATAGACATCACCTTTAGTAATATGATCGGGTAGATCGTTAATATATATGGAAAATAGTCTTGGGCCTAGGAGTGAGCCTTGCGGCACCCCATAGGAGACATCTCTCATGCATGATCTTGTACCATTCAATTCCACGAAAGGGCACCTCGGGAAAGGGCAATCTTATTAGTAAAATAGTCGTGCTTCAAATCTTTGTTTAATCTATTGACCCTATTTCTCGCTTGTTTATAAGCATCCATCAAAATTTTGGACTTTGAGCGTACAGCTACCAATTTTAACCTGTCTCTTGTAGCAGACAAACATTTGAAATCCTTCGTTAACCAGGGGCAAAATTTTTCTGAAACCCTCCTGCAGCGTAAAGGAGCATGTTTTTCAAGAATCAACGAGAACATATTTGTCCATTGCTCAACGATGAGATTGATATCATCGATATTTGAAACAATGCTTTTCCAGTCAATTTGCTGAAGATCGCTAAGAAAGTTTTCTTAGTTGAAACTTTTCATTTGCCAAGTGGAAATATTTTTGTGATGTTTTTTAGCAGTATCTCTAAATCTTTTAACACAGTAGACTAATGGTCACTTATAGTTGTTTCAAAAACACCAGATTCTACTTTAAAAGCCTTATTAGTTGTGGCAATATGATCAATCAGAGTTGTAGTTGTAAGAGTTTCCCTTGTACTTCTTTTCATCAACCGTTTTAAACTGAAACGATCATAAATGTCAAGCAAGTTCTTCGAATGTGGTGGAAGGTTTTCGGGGGTACAAGTATCCTCAGCCTCATAAATTAATGGTTGTCACCAAGGAGGATTATATCCCTGTTCTCTTTGTCGAGAACCTGTAAACACTCTTTTGGCACTCAATTACGGCTGGGACTCAGCAAAATAAAGCTTCATAAATTTAGGCATAACTTCAGAGATACAGTCAACCCTTTATGTCTCGCAAACGATGGGGTAGAGCACACGGAACATCTCCTGCTTTGCCATTCGTTCTTATATCGGGGCTAGATCTGATCTTCTCAATATAGTGTAAATGCAATATTGCTACTTCATGGTTTTTCCTCTATTTCAAATGAAGTTTTATTCAAATTCATTCTGTATGGCGACAAAAGGTTAGGCATCGACGACAATAAGAAGCTACTCGAGGTAACCATCAAATACATTAATGCCATAGAACACTTTTAAACGTTCCATTGTTGCAAACTCCCATACATAAGCACATACCTTTCGTCAGATTCATTGTGTAGTCGTAATAATTTGTTATTTTAGTTTCGTTAATTTCCCTTGTATTTTGTTTAACGTTGCGCGTCTTCATGTATTGGCCATAGGGTAGTCATTGTCTTTCGCTCCTCATAGTATCGTCCCCGTATTGTTGTATAGTAATTAGAAAAGTATTGTAGATGCGAGAAATTGATACGAGAAAAGCAGGTGAGCAAAAACTGTGAAAACGCTCGCAAGCCTGTCGTTTGTTACCTATATAATAATAATAATAATAATAATAATAATAATAATAATAATAATAATAATAATAATAATAATAATAATCTTTCATATTTATACAGGTTAATCTGTTCAGTAAATAAGATTACTGTTATCAATCAAAGACCTGTATTTTACAAAATAAAAGTTGATATCTACAAGAATAAAGTTAAAAATTTACAAGAATAAAAGTTCTATATCACAAGATTAAAATTACAATAGACCTTTTAGCTATTCTACAAAAGAGCCTGGATCGAGCGATATTTTTATACGCGAGGCTCAATAGAGTGATGTTAAGAGCTTCTATCACTGTTGTGAAAATTCGAAAATTCTACAAAGTGCACTTTGTAGAATTTTCGAATATGCACAATATTTATAGAAGCTCTAACGCCACTCTATCGAACCTCATATATAAAAATAACGCTTGATCCAGGCTCTTTTGTAGAATAGCTAAAAGGTCTATTGATAAATGGCTAAAAGTCTAGGTTTGTGTCCTTGCTGGATGCTTTAAATTTCAACAATGATGTTTCAGTTTGTAAGTTATTAGGCAGATTGTTAAATATTTTTGCTCCTTGAAACGCGAAGGTTTTGCGTCCAGTTTCTGTCCTAACTTTTGGAATGACCACGCTTTTGTTGTTTTTGCGGGTATTCTTTTTGTGGCTGTTCCTTGTGAAATAATTTTCAAACGCTTTTGGTGCTATACTGCTCAAGCATTTAAAAACCTCTAGGGCACATAGTCTGTTTCGAATCTGGTTAATTGGGGGGAGCTTAACACCACTTTTTCGATTCCCATTGATGATGCGTATTGCTCGATCTTGAAAGGTTTCAAATCTTTGTTTCTTCGATTGGGTCATGCCGACAAAAACATTAGAACAGTAGAGCATGACAGGAAGAATCATCACTTTGTATATGGTTTCTGCGGTGTGTGGACTGATGTTCTGTCGCACTCGTGATAGTAACTTGATTCTTGATGAAATCTTTTTGAATGTCTTCTCTAAATGTTCATTGAAATTAAGATTTTTATCCAATGTCACACCTAAATATTCATAGTTTTGTGTCTCAGTAATACTTTGTTCGTTCATTTTGATTTCAAGTGGCTTAGATTTCGATGTTCTCTGATGCGTACCGAATATGATACATTCGGTCTTTGTTTTTTTCAAATTAGGGACCAAGTTATTTATGGCAAGCCATTCAGCAATTTGATCAATGTCAAGCTTTAATTGGCTTTCGATATTTTCACAATTCTTATCCGCATAATAAATGACTGCATCATCAGCATACAAAATGATTTCACAGTGGTTTAGTTGGAGATCAATATCATTAATTAGCAGAATGAACAATAGTGGTCCTAAAATGGATCCTTGGGGAACTCCACAGGACACAGATTGATTTTCAGACTTCACACCATCAAATTGAACAAACTGTTTTCTGTCAAATAAATAGTTTTCAAACCATTGCAGCTCTTCACGACTGATTCCATATAGGGGTACCTTTGATAGTATCCTAGAGTGGTATACTGTATCATATGCTTTCCTGAGGTCTACAAACACTGCACCCGTTAATTGTCCTCTATCCATGCCTTGTCTTATGAAATCAGAGAAAAGAGTCACTGCATGTTGCGTTAATGACTAATTTCTGAAACCAAACTGTCTTTGTGAGAGAAGTTCATATTCTTCTAAATAGATGTACACTTGCTTGTAAACCACACGTTCGAAGACTTTAGACAAAACGGGGAGAACAGAGATCGGCCTGTAATTGTCCATAAGTGATCTTTCACCTGATTTATAGACAGGAGTTATTTTTGCCCATTTTTCAGCAGATGGGAATACTGATTGTCCAAGGCAGCGATTTATCAATTTTGATAATGGGCCAGAGATCTGGGCAGCACCATCTATGATTAAAGAGACAGGAATGTCATCATAACCTGGTGAATCATAACCTATTAATCATTATAATTTCATAAATTCTTTTTGCAGAACAAATTCTCAAAATCGAAATATTATCAGCTGGGGGAGAAGATCCTGGTGGAAGTAAATCAATCATTAAAGTTAATGGAATTGACTATTCAAGACAAGCTAGAGGATTCAATGTTGTTGTTCTGTCTGGAAGTAATGGTGATGTTATCAGCACAGGTAGTTTCGATACATACAGTAAAACGAGTGAAGCTGATCGCATGATCGTGTACATCAACTCGATCCAACAAGGCCACATCGTTCTCATTTCTGTCAAAGACGAAGCTGCATGGAGTATGACAACGGAGGCTGAATTAGCAATACACGCACTTGGTGCAACAACAAAGTTAACTGTTGGGACAAAGGATCACGCAACAGACCAAAGATTCAGAGGCACGTTTGTATTGGCTACAAGGAAAGGTGCAGATAAACCAGCCTGGTTTGTGGAGAAGTCAGCTGATCGAAAAAAAGGACCATCTCACATGGATATGAGCATTTTGTTACCTTGAAGAATGAATTACAATAACTAGAGCGATAAAAAGGGATCGTTTACCTATCATAATATATGATATCATAATTTGTATAAGCATGGTAGCCCATTCATCAATGCTGGTTTACAAGAACACAATACTAATTCAAATATCTTTTCTTTTATTTTCTTTACCTTAATATTTCAACTTTTGCTTTCCTTACGGAGTGCAAGTTTACAGAAAATATCCTCATTTGCAATGCATCTGCTGCTTTTTGCCTGCACTAGGGAGATGTCGTCGTTTACGCTTAACTTTACTTATAGAAATTCAATCAAACCACGACTAACTGTTTGCTGTATGTCAACTTCTATTTCCAGTATTTTTCGTTTGTTTATAAGTCTAAACTATATAATAAAAACTGGAAAAGGCTTTCTTCGGTAGCATTAAGTCATGTGTTTGTACTGCGTAGCTGCCTTGCTGCACCTTGTGAATTTCTTGTGAACATTCCACTCTTATACTGAGGGGCCACATTATCGATAGACTTATACACCATCGTCCTGCTTTCCTTTTGTGTTTAACGGTTTAACTCCGTTTCAACCGGGTGAAAAAAGTTAATTTCTACCGGAGGGGGGGGGGGAGTCGTTTGTCAGCAAATATAAATAATCTATATAGCAATGAAAGTACTCATTGAGTCAAATCGAATGGTTATATATATTGTCGAGATTCAATAGCAAAGAAAGAAATAAGAGCCATTCAAAAAATACATTTCTGACCATTCTCCAACTATGGGCATGTGATGGTCACGTGGTTAAACGATAGGTGTTGAAAGTTTTATTTGCTGATCGTCAATTGAATTTTAGCAAAGTCAAGGAGTTTCAGCGTTATAGCTAGCATCGTTCGGGAGCTATTAAGAAAGATGCAGTGGGGGGGGGGGGGGGGTGAAAACCCCCCGGTTAAAATAGGGTTAATCATGCCATTGACTGTTTTCCAGCGTAGACGCTGAATACACCGAATCAGTGGCATGCTAGAGGCATCAAAACTATTGTTAGTGATGATCCTAGCTGCTGTCTTGAAGCTTCTGAAGTTTTAAGATTTCAGCAATGCCACAGGAGCCCCAAACAGCGCAACAGTAGCAGAAGTGGGGTTCGACGATGTTAGTGTAGAGTGTTTTCAAGGAATCTCGAGGAAGACATTTTTAGCGTACTTTAACCCTGTTACTAGCAGGGGGAGGGGCACAAAGTGGTCAAAGCAAAGTCTATTTGATGCAGTGTCGTCAGTTCGAAGGATAAAGAGCTGAAAGTTTGCGAATTTGCCTAAAATTTAACAGAATGATTAGAATGATTAAAATTGAATTTTTACTTAAAAATGACAATGTGATAACACTGAAAACATGACCAGGGTCTTTTCAACACGTCGTCAGCTAGACAATTAAAGNACATTTTTAGCGTACTTTAACCCTGTTACTGGCAGGGGGAGGGGCACAAAGTGGTCAAAGCAAAGTCTATTTGATGCAGTGTCGTCAGTTCGAAGGATAAAGAGCTGAAAGTTTGCGAATTTGCCTAAAATTTAACAGAATGATTAGAATGATTAAAATTGAATTTTTACTTAAAAATGACAATGTGATAACACTGAAAACATGACCAGGGTCTTTTCAACACGTCGTCAGCTAGAAAATTAAAGAAGCAAGTCTCATTTTGCCAGGAGATAATTGGCAATACAACCATTCGACAGCTCTCGATGAGAGCTCTCAGATGATATATGACTTATTCAGTTTTGATCCCCTTTGACGTCACTTTAAGGCTATCACCAAATGTAGAAGTGCATGCTGTGTACCATAGCCTCCTCGAAACCAACAAAGGAGTGAGGACAGGAAACTTTGGACAAGAGATAGTATTTGATCTTGCACCAATCTTTCATAAATATTTGATACCGATGGTAAAATTATAATCGGTCGGTAGTTATTTTTCGTAAAGGCATCCACCTGTCTGAAGAGCGAGCTTGTACCTCCAGCTTCAGTTCTTTAGAAAAATTACCCTTGGATAAACTAGAGTTTTCTAAAACGGCCTTCCAAAACTTATGATTGTTTGTAGGCTTACCAAGGTTGATGTTCCGATAGTAGTCAAATTTGGCCCTGCTCAGTAATTTCCCGCATTTGTTCCTCTGCTTTTTGAAAGACTTGAGGTTTTCCTCAGTACTATTGTTATCATATTACGTAGCCTAGTTCTATGCATGTTTTCTTTACGCAATGGTCTATCGTTTACACTAATACACGTTTTCTTAATGTGTGTATGTTACAGTAGCGTCCCGCATATAAGAAACATACTTTTCAATTTCAGGTCTGACATGTTTCTTATAAAATGAGGTAAAATTCAAATCAGGGTAAAGTTTCTTATCAGGAAAATCATGCACTATCGATCAACTACTCACACACAATCTCTATGATTGTGATAAAAAACTTATTTTGATATGTATTTGTAAATTTTCACTTCCAGGAAATGATATAATTATTCCAGGAAAGTGTTTTTTGCTTGGTTTTGTTAAATAAGAAAAAAGGGTTTTTTCAGACCTGTACTAGTTTCTTATAAAATGGGGTATTATTTTGAAAATCAGGGTCTGTGTTTCTTAAATTTGTGTTTCTCATATGCGGGACACTACAGTAATTCAGCAAGCCCATGACCACAGCTTGAAAGCACCATCGTCCTCATTCATACTTAATTCAGGCAAGAGCTATACAAGAGATGAGCTCTGAACACTACGGCGCTAAATCGACTGTAGTCCCCAATGAAAAATATCTTAAGCCCCCTTTTGACATATCCACCAATCAGGATGGTGACCATCATGGCGTGGACATCCGACAAGCTCATTTCTATGACAACAGTAGTTGGAAATTCCTGTTCCTATTTGTTAAAATCAAGTCAATGCATCGGAATAGTTGGACTTGAAGTTGGGCTTCCCTCTCCAATCAAAATGAGAGCATAATATTCTCGTGCAATAACTTTGGCAATGGATTCTGTCCTAAAAGTATTCCACTTTGAAAAATCACAACAATTTTACTGTAAGGAAGACCTTCAAATTTCTTTTTCTGGCAGGTCCATCAATGACCAAACTATTTTTCCAGGCAAAGCTGATCTTGTGATTTGTTTCAAAATGAGTAAATCTAGCTCTTTTCATGGCTGCCTGGTTTGAAGGCATACTACAAAAAGTACTGATAATTACTATTTACCCGATTACATCTCTTTGTTGTCGGCCATCTTAATGGACGACTAAAATGCCCGACAACAAAGAGATGCACGTGCAAGGTATGCTGAATGCAAAGGCCCCTTAAGCTCATAGTTTGGTCATAAATGTCGGAAAGAAGCACAAACTATCATCACTGACTTGAAGGGCAGTAACAATTTCAATATAATGGCTCTTAGGCAAGATTAAAGATGTCGTTGAAAGAGCATGGCTCAGAAGAACGAAGCTCCAAGACCTATTTCATACCCTTGTTTCATTTCATAGCCATATTTCATTCCCTTTAAGTAGTAAAAAAAAAACCTTTTATCATCATTAAATAGATTTGGATCATTGAAAAAAGAGATCAAAAAGAAGATTCTACCGGGTGCGCCAAAATAAACTATGCACGTTTGGCAGGCCACAATAAATCGTATACTGGGCCGATTTTGAAGATTCATGACTTAATCTTTAGCAAAAAGCCTGAATTAGACTCCAGGATTTTTTTTGCGAATTTTGTTGTTTTCAGTTTTTAGAGCTAGAAGCGAGATTCGAAAAATCTCGTTTTCGAAAATACTGAAAACGATAAAAAAAAACGTTTATCACATTGTCTAAAGACTCGACATGAATGGACAAAGAAAACTTTTTCGTGGTGAGCTAGAAATCGATTAATTAATCGAAAATATTAATCGAATCGAAAATTAATCGAAAATAATTAATCGATACAATCAATCGATTTCAAAATCCCAAACCACCGCGAACAAGTTTTCTCTTTTTTTATTCTCGTCGATTCTTTAGAAAACTTGATCGACATTTTTTGGTCGTTTTCAGTGTTTTCAAGAACGAGAATTTTAAGAAACTTGCGTCTAGCTCTAAAGAAATAAATAGAAAAATTTGCAAAAAATCCTAGAATCTATTTCAGGCTTTCTGCTAAAGATTAAGTCATAAATCTTCAAAATCGGTCCAGTGTACGATTTATTATGGCCTGCCAAACGTGCATAGTTTCTTTTGGCGCACCCGGTATGATAGGTTTGATAATCGAATTTAGGCGATTTTCAAAGACCAAGCTTCTGTCATAGCATGCAAGTTTTATTTACTGCACTCAGCACCACGTATCTTATAAACTGCACAGTACTTGATGCAATGATTGTCATGGTTTATCAAAAAGAAGTCGAAAATGAACCGCACAATCACTCTTGGGCATCTGTTTTATCGAAGTCTTACCAGCGGCGCCTATTCGAGCAAAACGCTAAATCCAAGGGAGCTAATTCCTGACTGGAACTTTGAAAGTTATCGTCACGAACATGAAATTTCATAAATGAAATACTAGTTGTCATAGCTACATTTGACATTTAAAACATCCAAATGTTTCGGGCGAAAAGTTTAGGACAAAAATTTCGAGCAAAATCACAAATCAGAAACGACTTCCTTGTTTACAGTTCATTGATCAAAATATTGCTTGAAAAGGGCTAGATTTCCATAGAACTTACCTAATTTCCAAAAATCGGCATTTAAAAGTTCAATTAAATATTTCGTCAAAGAATTTTCGAAAACGTTAAAAGGTAATTCTGATAAGATTTTGTCCAAAACTTTTCGTGTCCAAAACTTTTGCATGTGAATGCATCAATGGCAATTGCTGCCCAGTCCTGTTTACTCAATATAATAAGAAACCACTGTTAAAATGTGATGTATTGACGAGTTCTCTATCACTCTCAGAAGTGAAACACAAGCTTCCTTCATCTTTAGCAAAGGCAAATGTTCGTTGATAGCATCTGGAAGTAGCATCAAAGGGTTGAAACATGACGAAAATGGCAAATAACCAATCTCATATACATGCTTCAGCATTCTTGTTTTCAATAAATATTATACAACTGAGTGTCGGAAGTAGGGCATCTGTCTTAATCAACAAGCAATAGCAATGCACTTGGAACACTTGGAGAGCACTGCCATCATCGAATAGAGGTTTGATGGTTCACGGTTCAGCCCAGTCTTTGTCTTTTACTTTGGCCATCATCCTGCAAAAATTTGAAAAATGAATATGAAAAAACTCATTTGATGAAGAGCAAGAGTAATGAAGAGGACAGAAATACTGCCGAGAAGAGAAAAATCTGGAAGAGACAGATTATGCACTACTTCTTCTATATTTGCACATATTTTCTTCTCCAGTCTAGTAATATAGACTATGTTTCAAAAGACTTCGGTGGTCGATGTGGGAGGTTTTACTGACGCGTATATTTTAAAGTTCATGAGGTTTCTTCAATATTTAGAGTAAAAAATTCTCATTTCACAATCTTTTGAAGAAAAGATAAACGGTCTGTTGCAGATAGGACAACCAAAAAATAAAAATACATGAGATTGAAATTCACCACTACAATATAGGAGGTTCCCCTGGTAACGACGCAAAATATAGAACAATATATTTTAGAATAATCTAAACTGTAGGTTTGTATCGAATTTACTTGCCTTGCATCGCGAAAACATTATTGTAATCCTTAATAATTGCACCATTAGGCACCATTTTCATTGTTTGGTCGTCCGTTTGCTTTTACCCAGAAGAAAAAATAAACGCAAGAGACTAAAACCATGTCAAAACTAAAAAACTAGGCATAAGAAACTGAAGCAGGTCAGCCTCCTTTTATAATTTCTGGTTCTCAAGCAGTATTTGAACCATCAAACAAAAATGGATCATAATGCCGGACAAATAGTCAGCATGATACAGTTGATTATCAACTCTAATAACATCTTGTATTGTTGATCACTTGGCCCCATGATGAAAATAAGCCTAAATCCAAAATACGAGAAAGGAGGCGTTGTCGCAGCTGCCTCAGTTACATTCGACGCATGCGTAATGTGACGCTAGTATAATCTCAGACCGGTCTGAAATCCCATGTAAACGCAACACAAAATAGCAGACATCGCAAAATTTTAAGCCGAACTGAAATTTCGGACCGGAACGATTTTCTCATGTGAAGGTCCCCTGAAAATACCATTGATAAAGATCTCTATTGCATATTCCAGAAGTTTGCGCTAATTTGCTGTATCCAAAGAAATCAGGCTTATAGAGACTCGGTGATGCCTGAATTTTATGTCCATGAAACAAAGCAGTATCTGAGCTCAGAACAATAGGGGCCAGATTGCCTTCAAGTAACCAGAAAATTGTACGGTATGACAACATAAGACAAAAAAGCTCACCTGTTTATTCTAGTCGTAGTGACAGGTTTCTTGATAGCTGGGCGCTGTGAAGGAGGGTGTGGAATTCTCTTTACGTCACTTTGAAGTTCCTTTAGATATGAATTATAGTAAGCTTTCTGAGCACGTTTCACATTGGCATTAATTCTCTTACTCTCTCTTGACATAAAGTATTCATTTGGCCGGCCTGGATGTTCTTGTGCTTCAACTGTTTGTGTCCCTGTGCTTCTCGAAATCTCGTTCAAGGATCCATAATCAGTGTCTGTGTCTTTCAAAAATGAGTTTCCATAATTGACAAAACTCTCAAACGTCTTTTCTGCATCATCGTCAATAACCTTTTTTCCAGTTTTATGATTCTTAATCATGGTAGTAACCTTATTTGATGCATCGAATGAACTATTCGATGGAGCACTAGAATGTCGTGTATGATTTGTTAACTTTTTGGGCGATGTATGGTTATTCAGCTTTTGTTCCATGGATAATAAAGAATCAAGTTTGATCGATGAGCCATGCTGCTTTTCTTGACTCCTTTCTGCAACGAAAATAAGACAAATTTGTCGTTATTCGATGGCGCCGGAAGTCTAATAGATTGTTGAATATTCTTCACACATGTTTCGAACCTGTACCAGGAAATGAATCAAGAGACCATTCATCTATGACACAAACAGGAAGGGGGGTAAAGTACAGGAGGTTACAAATGAATGTTTTTTAGGTTGGTTTCTATAAACCTTTATTCATAAAAATCTCATAATCTATACTGAATCACAGAATAATTTCGAGAAAGACTCTATGAATGTCTTCAGTATGATATCAAGCAAAAGTCTTTTACTCTTCTGGTTTACGATTTAGGAATCTGATGACATCGCATTCCCAAACGAGTTGAAACAGAAAATGCGCTGTAATTACAAACAATCTTCAAGATTTCTAAGTCCAACAGTAGAATTATAGGAAAGTAGCTCAAGTTTTGTCAGGTTATTCAATTCAAAGAAATAGGTCAACTTGGAGATTTGGAACCTATGCTGCAAGAAGCACGATATAGCCAATAGACGATAGCGCAGCAATAAGAATAGATGATAGCGCAGTACTGTACTAAGAATTTTGCTTTGCTTTTCATGTGCTGATTTGATGAAACTATTTCATGATAAATTTTGGCCCCATAAAAGAAGATCAACAAACTGACGAAAGAAATGATTTAACTATTAAAAACTTACGTCATAGAATGCAGTGCTTAAAGGAATTGAGTCCATATCCTGAAATTTTGCTGACAAACTGCTGACGGTCTTTTGTTATCGCACAATAGTGCTAAAGTCATTAGCAGTGGAGATCAAAGACTTCTTAATCCTTGCATTATCCTCAGGAATTTCCTTGGTTTAATTTCAATAGCAATTATTTATAATTGAAAAGAAGTTGATATTGGTCATGAGCGCGCTATCTATGTGGACTCCATGCGTTTAAAGAATCTCCACAAGGCACCAAAGAGAAACAAGAAATGTGAATATTACCTTGCGATACACTGCTTTGAGGTGAGCTGATATTTTGGCTGCTGGAAATGAAAGCTGTAGCAGGTCGATCTTTTCGTGTATGAATATTTGTGATTCCTTTTTATTGGAAAAAAAGAAGAATCTTATGACGAGTGTAACGACGAACAGTTTCATTTTTTAATGGCCCTCCTCAGGATGACGTGATAAGGAGACTTTGCATCGTATTGATATCATGAACTGACAAATCCATTAGTAAATATGTAGAAAAGTCCATGTTATTGTTAGTGACTAATCCAATAAAGACATGACCAGTAAGACCATAAACGATTCAGAAATATTAGAACATAAACAATTAAGGAATGTAGAACGTTTTGACACTAAACTTGTGACATCCTCAGCTAAATCATGAAAAATACACGTGCTCGTTTTATAGCACTGATTATGAAAACTGGCTAAACTAGACAATCAAGATAACATGGAAAACAAGCAAATAAGCTGAATAACCCGGAAGAAGAATCATTGCGACCTCCACAAGTATAAATCATCTACACATGATCTTGCGTCTTAAAGATGTTTTAGAATTTAGCAAAATAATGGATTCTAGAATGGAA
>REGL01000712.1:69644-80948 GCA_004194395.1 Aurelia aurita complex sp. Pacific | reverse complement strand
TCTCCACTCGTTTTATAAAATAACTTTACTGAACGGCCTATTGTGCAAGAATTTCAAAGTCCAGGAAAACTTTCTCCTGCCACTGTTGTTTTGCTTTCCTGGTCAATTTAATGACCATGAGGTGAGAGTTTGGTCTTTTACAAATGAAACAACGTTTATTTTGAAGTCATTGACGAGATTGTTCTTTTTATTTTTATTTTTTTACCAGGAGGGGTAATGTGGGCCTACTGAGAATTCAGCCATAATTCCAATTCAACGAAGCCTTGAATTGCTTAAAATTTTCGCACTTATATTCATCTTGCCACGTTGTTTTCTGTCTAAAATGCGAAAACGGGTTTCCTATTACCGCAGTTGCTGTATTGTAGCCAGTAAATTGGAGTAAACATACTGCAAACATCTTTATTTGACTGTTATTTTATCAAATCCAATCACTGACTTGCAAGTCGCAACGATGGTGGATCACAGCATAATGACCGTAGTTTTATTTTCGTCGCGGGCACGGGATTTCTTGTGATAAAAGGCAAATACTGTGATTTTATTGAATAGACAACGATCGGGAAACGTAAGTCCATTAATTTTTTAAATCCTTTAGCCTTTCATATTCCGATTTTGTACAAGTTTTGAAAATAGACCCACTTTTCCCGCTCGTCGGAAAAAGTGGGCCTATTTTAGTTGCCAAAAGAGAAAATTATTTAAAAATATTTAACTGCCTTTGTCAGAGCCGAGATTTTTTCCCAAGAAAGAAGGAGCACTGAATGTCAATTAAACGAAACTTTTGAAATGTTTTGCATTTTAGTCTCGTTTTACCAACTATCCATTTTGAGATTTTGCTTATTTTCGACCCACATTACCCCACCCTACCCTATCATAACAAGGAATAACAATAGTCAAACAGTGCTGCGTAGTGCGTGCAAGGTTTATTTTGTCAAAATGTCTACGGTTGTGGTTAACAGCAACTTGTGCAGGCAATGGCTTCATGCAAGAATCATATAGGCCCGTTTACATGAACCCGGAGTAGTATCCACCCCAGGTCAGCTAAAACCGCCTCATTGAAAAAAGCTGCTGTTTACATGAGCCCGGGGCAGCTCTGTGGCGTGGTGAAAAGCCAGCCAGGGGCAGCTCTGTGAGTTGCATTAGTTGACACGTGGCAAGTTTGCTTCTGTTTGCCTTTTGTTTTCATGATAATACCTTTTATTCAAATGACCCCCGGGTATAGCTGACCCGCCGCCTTCACATGAAAAAATTCTACAAAAAGCCAACCCGCTTCAACGGGTCAACCCTACCCTCGGGAAGGGTTACCCGCCTAGGCGGGTTGACCCGGGCTGGCTACTGGGTTCGTGTAAACGCTTGAAGAGATTTGACTGGAGAAGGGCTGACGCTCTGCGGCAGGTTGGAGCCAACCCGGGCTCGTATAAACAGGCCCTAAAGTGCTGAAATCATGAAACTCCAAAAATTGTTATGGTTGCGTGATAAATTGGTTGGTATATTGCCTTTCAATTAAGTCCTTAGACCATGCATGTCATGCTGTTTTTGCTGTGTAACTATGATAGTTTAATATCATACTTTCAATACTGCACAGGGACCAATGTCTGTGGTGACTGTAATGATATCATTTGCTTCAAGGCCACAATTTGGTCTCCAAACATTTTTCATTGTTTTTCAACATCAGCTGTTGGCAAAGTTTTGCGCAGTGTGAACAGTGCACCACGAAAAATCATCAGTAGTAAATTCAATAATGTTCCAGTTTTTAAGATAGGTTTTTAATTGAAATAACGAGGTGGGCCAAAAATTAACCCTCACGATGAAAACTTTCTGAAAACCTTTCTGCTTCAAAGATTTTAATGAGATTTATCCCGGGTGAGTCAGACAAGAGTTCCCACTTCCGACAAGCCAGGATGAATCATACAATGGACCAATTTCAAATATGTTTGAATTAATCTCTTGTCAATATCCAATATTATTCTTGGTTATTGTTTGTTGATTTTGCGGATGCCTATCGACACAGTTATAATTTCTTGAAAATTTTTCACCTGCAGACTGCCCAAGAAGATCGAAAAACAGCGATCAAATTTCCTGAAGACTGAACTTGGCAGAACGAAGGGGGTGCTCGCAAAATGACCGGGCAATTTGGACATAGATTTTGTGGCATGAGCGGTCGTTTGATGATCGCACAAATTTGGTACCACTTTTATCAATACAAAGACTTTCATTTTCTATCATTTCTTTAAAATAGTGCTTGCTTGCTACTGTAGTTTGAGCATGAAAGGAATTAAAAAATATTTCAAACAAACGTGTAGATTTAGGACTTTTTGGTGCGAAGACCTACCACCTAATATTTTGTTACTTACGAACCACGTTATGGCATCCTGATAAAAAATATGCGTTCTGTTCTTTCAACATCACAAGGATCAATTCAATTCTTTTCGCACGGCAATTATTCAATGATAATAAGTGTGTTGAGGAGTGATTGTTGATGATTAGCGATTTTGTTACAGTGGCTCTTACTGACAATATTTTTTCAAAAGCTTATTTTATTTTATTTTAATTACTCTGTGACGACAGCCAATAATCCACCGATTTTTGCTCAATAGATGCATTTATGCTGTTCTTAGTACTATTAAATTGTTTTTTTCACTGAAATGTTGCTTTCAGAAAGTTTTTCAGAAATGTTTTTACTTTGAAGGTTATATTTTTTGGCCCATCCAATTATTTCTGGTTACGTACCAGCAC
Source organism: Aurelia aurita complex sp. Pacific (assembly GCA_004194395.1). Lineage (NCBI taxonomy): Eukaryota > Metazoa > Cnidaria > Scyphozoa > Semaeostomeae > Ulmaridae > Aurelia > Aurelia aurita complex sp. Pacific. Next base: position 78,218 of record REGL01000712.1, on the reverse strand, counting down.
TGAAATATTCATAACTATTCAATGAATGCCTAATATATATCAGCATCATACCTTGTTTTACGTGAGGATTTGCAGAAACAGGTCTTAACTTTGTGCCTAACGACAATGAGTGTCCATATGCACGCACTGCAGCAACTGGTTGATCATATTTCACCAACGACGGTTGTGAGCTGGCATCTCTCTTCAGAAGTAATTCACGCCAAGTTGTGTGAGGTGCTTGTTGATCAACTTTTTGCTTTGCGGCTGACCTAAAAATAAAGATTTGATCATTTTGAATTCGTCGCAGTGTGTAATAAAGTTACAGCAAGGAACTGAAAATATCAGCGTAGATTCCAAATCTTTAAATCGCTGCCAAATAGAGGGTTTAAAATTCTATGACATGAATGACTTGAAAGAAATTTTGGCTAATTATCTATAATTCTGCCGTAGGAATTTTCAAAAATCTTGAATAGTTTTCACAATTAGACCATATTTTATATTCAAACTTATCTGAGGGTATGACGTTATCAAATTTCTTAATCGTAAACAAGAAGAATGACAGACTTTTGGTTAATACCATATCGTAGGCATCCATAAACTATGATTCTCTCGAATTCATCTAAAGTTAGTTGACGGAGATAAAACGGTGACTCGAGAGCTCCATATGCAAATCTTAAATTGGAATTGGCCTATTGTATTGGATGATTTCGACACGTGTGTATATATTTTTTAACTAGAGGTACAATAGCGTGCATAGTTGTTTCTTTGGACTATTTATAGATTCCACTACTTAGCTCCGTCACCGAACTATGTTTCATCAAACAACTTAGAAATTACGATGATTTAAAGTTTTTCCAAAATTTTCTTGAATTCTTAAAAAAGCAGAAAAAACACTCTAATTCTGAAAATATCGCAGAAAAGTCTAACGGTAGAATTATAGCTTAATAGCTTAATAGCTAAATTTCACTCATAAATCACCCATAACTAAGAAACGACAACAAAACACGGGCAGATTTTGCAACAATGGCATTCATTCTATTCGATTGAAACACCAGTACAAAGCATTCATTCTATTTGATTGAAACACCAGTACAAAGCAACCAGTGATTTCAAGAACAAAATTTCTACCACCGAACAGTTAGTAAGCCGCGTTTATAAATAAAACAGATCACAAAAGATTCCCTTGAACTTGGATGGCTAACTCATTCATTGTACAAGCGAAAAAACATGAGATACACTGGAAATTTAAATATTTCCCACATTGATTTGTTTACTGGTTGCCTATGAAAGAGAGAAGGGGCCGGCACCTTTTAAGACTAGAATTGAAATATATCTATAAATCAGATCGAAAGAAACCAGTATACATAGATTTAACACTGAAATGAAATAGCAGACATTTGCGATCAAGCTCTGCACCACCAATTGCAACTTCAACGGATTTAAAAACTTTGAAGAATAAATGCAGCTGAAAGTTGTAACAAGCTGCCAACCTAAATAAGGAATGCTACCCCAAGATACTAATTTTCATCGAAGTCCAAAGAATATTTATTTGCTGAAGCGAAAAAAGGGGCCGTTAATTTGAAGCTTAAAAGAGAAGAACTTAACTTTTAATTCTAATTTATCTTAATCAAATTTCAAACCATTTTTTTCACATTTTCAAATTTGATGTAACATTGGTATCTTGTTCTTTCTCTTAGAAATATCATAGTAGAAATTTTAACATTGTAACGTATTCTCAGCGATCAGGTGAAGAGCCACTCTGTGGATATACAGGGTGTCCCAAAAAAATTATGCCCCGTTTGCCTAAAGATTGCGACGAAAAGGCAAAAGATTCTCGCCAAATTTTGATATGATGTTGCTCTTCAGTTGTTCAAATAAAGTTTGCTGCCATCCCCGTAAAAATCCGTCGAAAAATGATGGAGCTATGACCATCAGAAGACCAAATTTTCCTGATGACTTAAACCAGCCTTTGGCCATTTTGTCTTACTATTTTGCAGTGATAAATAGCTTCATGGATGGAAAATGAAACAGCAGCCTACTATGTCATAGCTCCCGTGAAAATTCTGATGATCCTCAGAGAGTTCCACTATTTCTGACCTCACAAAAATTATTTCTTACCTCACGTGAAGCTTTTTATCACTGAAAATAGTAAGATAAAATGGCCGACCGCTGGTTTCAGCCATTAGGCAAATATGGTCTTCTGAACGTCATAGCTCCATCATTTTTGAACGGATTTTGATGCGGATGGCAGCAAACTTTATTTGAACATCTGAAGAGCAAAATTATATAAAAGTTTGGTGAGAAGCTTTTGTCATTTTGCCGCAATCTTCAGGCAAAGGGGGCAAAATTTTTTGGGACACTCTGTGGTGGTCACGATTCATTGCTATCATTATTATTATCACTATTAATATTATCATTTATCCGATAAAAAGCTGCATTTTAGGTATTACAATCATCTTATATTGTCGCGTGCATGCTTCATCTTCAAATTTAGTTCCTCCAGGTGCTGATGGTCAGAAATCTAATAAACGAGCATTACTTTGAGATTTCTCAGAGCCACAGAAATTGGCAATTATCAAGGATTTTTCAACTTCAACCGGTAGAGCTTATTCATAGGTGCTAAGTATTTTTAAGACGCTCTTTAAAAGTTAAAAACGTTTTCTTCAAAGATTAATTAATGTAACCTACGGAATGCGTGGAGCATTATTCGGATGACTTAAAGCCATCTTTTCCGCATCTGCTTCTCCAAGAAATATGCCAGCAGCATTGTTGCTTCTCGTGAATACACTTAGTAGCTCTTCCAATTCATTTTCACTGAAAAAACATATACATATCAAGAACTGCTAATTCAAGTATCAGACACAGTTAGAAGTCGAAGAAAAAGCTGCTTCAAAAAATGATAATGATCACATGAACTTTCTGTATTTCACTAGAGTCAGAATAATTCTTCCAAAATTTCATCTCCGACCTCGCCATCCCTAGAGCAAACGGGTTTTCCCAATTCGAGAATTAATTGTACGAGAGCCATTTTAGCGGCTTCTTCATAATAAAAATATCTTCGTTAATGGACGTAAAACGCTCGCTAAGCTTATCGAAGGAGTGTCCTGGTCCTTCCTCTCGATGTGACCACTCCTCTTGATTCCTTCAGCCTGGACTTACAAAGAGCTGGCGAATCTCCTCACTGTACTAGCAGGCTTGACAAGATGGGGACTCCGTAAGAAAATTCATAACCTATAAAATAACCATGTTCTAAAATATGCACAGCCGATATGGAGAATTGTTGTGAAAAGTTAGACATGCTCGATTTTCAACAGCAGGACTTTGGAAGTTATCATCGTTGCTCATTGGTCAACACCAACTTTCCATGGCCCGAATTGGCATAAAAACACAATACTAATGTTGCATAGAATGTTTCTTTTTAGCTCATTTGCACATTGCAACTGAACTCTTAGAGAAGGATAAATTCTAAAGTCATGACCCAGACCTTTGGGTGCTTACCTCTTGGTCATCTGGTGGAGCAGCCCGGTTCCGATTCGTTTCTCAGGTTGCTCATCGTCAGCTGACGAAACAAAAGCAACAAAACTTGAATGTACAAAAAGGCAAGGAAGCATTGCACCATTAAATTACCTTGCGATTGAAATAAAGATGTGGAAAGCATCATCAGCAATCGGATACTCTACTGAATCTGTTTTGTGCAACTTCTTGTTCATTTCGGAGATATGAGCAGTTTCCTACAATCAAGATGCCTACTGTTACACATGCACTACTGAATATGACCGAGAAAGAAGCATAATTATGCTGAATTGAATTCCAAGAAATAACAATACAATTAAATAATTCAAGTTGCCTTAATTGTTTTTCAAATTTGCCAGACTTTCCAAGAGTACTTTAGCAATGACTGGGTTGCTAAAATGTTCCTCTCAGAGGAAGCTCTATTGTCACAGGAATTCCCCACAGGAATCGTCTTTGTTTAACAACCCCTTAACAACGATGATTCATGACTTTCTAGAACAGTTTTAAAATGTAAAATATTGCCTACATTTTCTGCCTGATTTGGTTTGACTGACTGATTCTGATTTAACTGAAACAAGCACACTTGTCAAATTACATTAATAACAAAATAGAGCGAGGCCAAGGAAAAATGAGAGATAGCTAAGCATCACTACCTTCCGGTAACTGGAAACAAAATCTTTCAGCTGCCTTGCTAGCATTCTTTGTCTAAAATAACAAATATAGATTTTACAAGGAGCAGACATTCTCAGTTTTGCTGCACAACATCATAATAAAGCATTTATAAAACGAAATCAGGAAAAAATCAAAAGTGTATGTAGCATAACGAGAACAACTTAACTAAGAGTACCCTATAAAGTTCGAACATTTGCACCTGCATGATCATTTACAGACTTTGCAATGATGAGTTGGTGAAAGTACAACGAGGTAATTCATGAAAAATTGCTTTATCTGTTGAAATAAATACCTATTGAATTAAGGGAAATTCCCTCGCTCTATCAGTTTAAAAGAAAATAAAAAAAAGCATTTGAAGAGCTCAGTAAACCCTAACTAAAACACGACTCCGAGTCAGCCTGGATCCAACATTACAGTCATGGCCAAAAGTTTAAGACCACATTTTTGTCAACAACGGTTCTTGGCCTAACGATATGGAACCCTACCACTCATCCTATTTTACCCTCTTGCAGTTCATTTAAATCAACTTTCCATGTAGATTCCAAATTTTGATGTTGTTTTTAAATTTCGGCGCCAATTTGCTATGACGTCACAATGAAATCTATATAAATTCTCGGAAATCCAGTGGTTCTGCCGACAAGGGGTGTGACCCAAAAATTGTGTTACTTAGCTGGATGTTACATCAGTTTATGCACAGTTCATTTCTATGATTTGTTTGCAAAATATCGAAACTCCACGAAGAATGTTGCTTCAGGGAAAAAGGTATTAGAGGGCATTCAATCCACAGCCAAGGCCATAAATTTAAGACCACCCCTTGGATTTTTAGATTGAAGTTACAAATCACATAGTTATTCGAATTAATGTTCAAGAATCGTTTAATTATTTGAATTATCGAACATCACAGGCTCTTGCCTCATAAGCACAGATTGTTTTTCACGCTTTTCCAAGGGTGGTCTTAAACTTATGGCCATAGCTGTGGACATAAGGCCCTCCACTACTTTTTTCCATGAAGCAATGTTCTTCGTGGAGTTTCGATATTTTGCAAACAAATCATAGAAATGAACTTTGCATAGATTGATGTAAAATCCAGCTGAGTAACATCATTTTTGGGTCACACCCTTTGTCGGCAGAACCACTGCAATTTCCGAGAATTTCTATAGATTTCGTTGTGACGTCATAGCAAGATGGCGCCGAAATTTAAAAAACAACATCAAAATTCGGAATCTACATGGAAAGTTGATCTAAATCAACTCCAAGGGAGTAAAATAGGCAGAGTGGCAGGGTTCCATATCGTTAGGCTAAGAAACGTTGTTAACAAAACTGTGGTCTTAAACTTTTGGCAACGACTGTAGCTAATACCAAATTTTAAAATGTTGTTTTTCATTGTTAATTCATGACATATTTCTTAGATTTATACTTTAATTTTGTGCCGATAGGATACCATGTAAAAACGTGAATTAATGAAGAAAACAGTTATCTAAACTTACTTTTCTTGAATTGGAAGAGCTCTACTTGGGGTCACGATCGGCATGGGATGCCTGAAATTGACAGCTGCTTTCTTTAAGAAGCGAATTATCAGATTCTAGAAGAAGAAAATATATTGTCATTCAAACAATGACTCTCAACCCTGGTCAAACAGGCGATCATTGGTTGAAGAGAAACTGAGAACTAGTTATGTTGAAAATTTTGTCATTTATCAACGCAGTTGCTGAATACAATAAAATGCAATACAATGCAATACAATACAGTGATTTATCAAAACAGACTTAAAATCACGATGGGGGCAAAGATACATCATTCCGGGTGATTTCCTCCACCCAAGAGGATTATAGGTGCTGAAGCACGTTGACGTCATTGCTGTAAAGCAGAAAAATTCGGAAACCTTTTTAGTGATTTTTCGAATTACGCATATTTTGAAGTTTTCTTCATGGGGCTTTTTCAAGAAATTTTTTTTCATAATTTCAGAACTGAATGGTCGATTTCAGTTAGATAAATTTCAAAATCTAATTGAACATATCCATTGTTGAATAATATACCTGCCACTACTATCGATCGTATTGATATCCAGGGAGAAATGACCTTTCAAACGGGGATGATTTGGGACAAAAGTTTACAGGCCGAACTTCAGGGATATCTGCAGCTTTTATTCTCAATGACGTATGGGCTATGCTGTATAGTGTCTGTTGTTAGAAGTGTTTGGGAGGTTCCACTTATAATCTGTACTTACCATTTGCTCTTCTTGTTTGGCTTCCTCTTTAATTGACAAAACAGTATGGCGCTGGCTTGAAGCACTAAAATATGACAAAGAAAAAGTTGACGCGTCTTGCAAGGATGAATCTTAACGCGACGAGGACAGATGGTTGGTTTACCGATGACCTATATTTTACAGACCAAAGTTGAACAGTGATGAAGTGAACGCCTTATATAGCAAACTTACCAGTATAACGAAACAAAATGGCTGCCCCTTGCATGAAAACTATTTAAAAACTAGTAACTTCTAAATTACAAACATACGGCCGGGTAGGTGAATCATAGTATTTGGTATATAAAAGAAGGGAACATCCTTCCCCGTCATTCTGTATCACCCTTCAAGGGGCTTTTACAACCGCCTCGCCTCTGTGGAAGATTTGCAATGAACGAGGAAAGGAAGCCGTTGGTTTTTATGCCCATGGTTGAGGGAGGAAATCTCACTTGTGACTTTCGAGCGCTTGGAAAATTTGAAGATGGATTTGTTATGCATTAAAACATGTTCTGGAGAGAGACTGTTTTAGCTGGTTTGATGTAGCAAACTATTTTCGTGGAAAGCTATATTTTTATCGTTATTAAATCAACGTGGAAAGAGCTTATGATCGTGACCAACGGAGACTAAAACTGATTTGTTGTGGTTTTTGTATCCTCTTGCATCGGAGTACAGCTCCGTATCACTGGTGTATCATTGCCATTTTTGGATTTATATTGTCGTTTACTAGGCAGTAACTCTCTTGAAAGCTTCCATGAAGGGAATTTACACTAAGAGTGTTCCTTGGTGACTTCGTAACTTAAAATGAACCCTCCAACGCCACTGTATTCTTCCTTCCTTCGTCAGTTGTGATCGCTGCGCAGCTCGATAGAGAGGTTATCATTTTCGTTGAGTAATCCAATAGAACCCCAACAATCATCTGGCCGACCAATGACAACTTTCTTCTTCTCTCGTTCGACCAACCACATAAGTCACAGCATGTGACGGCAATTGTTATAACTATAGCCAAATTAATAAGGTATTTGCTCGAATCTCAAATTTCTCAGTTGTACAGCTTAATAAGCGTCCTCTCGATGTAAAAACTTTTTCTTGTCCCTTTTGGAATTCGCGAGTCCGGAATTATTCGCTAAAAGTTCATGTATAAGCCATCTTGTTCACGAATCTACTATTGGCTAACTCTTCATTTTTATGAATAATAATTTCCACTTTATAATAAAGACTTTTAAATATAACACATTGCGATGTGATTACAGCAAAAACTATAACCATGATAAGTGATATGCATTATTTCTTATTTGTTAACGAAAAGTAGATACTATCTGAAGCATTATACAGAACGATGGCATTACCAATTTTTACATATTGCGGTACTTTATCACTTGGATTACCTGATTCTAGACTGAAAAAGATCCAAAGCATCGAGAAAAGGGGAAAGAACATAATTGCATCAACACTAGGAAAGAATATGGAAATTCGAATTCCATCAGTATCAAGCCTGATCAAAAGAAGAGCGTGTTCAATAGTATTCGATTGTCTAAACAATAACATTTGCGAGCTGTTTCAGAATTACTTTGAGAAAACGGATCACAAGTATGCAACACGAAACAATCAGAAGTTAGTCAAATTACCGAAAGTGAAGCTTGAGACTGGACGCAAGGGTTTTTATTTTCTTGCTGCTAGAACATTTAATGCACTACCCCCCGAACTTAGGAGCGTAAAATATAGAACTGTTTTCAGGAAAGCACTGGAAGAACATTGTAAATAGACATATAAACCATGTTTTTAATCATCTCAATGACTGTAAATTTGAAATTTTGTAAGATTTTACTTTTGATTTAACTTTAGGAAAAGGACTCTAATGATAACAGTGCTGTTTGCACTGATAGATTATCCTGTATAAAAATTCGATTTATTATTATTATTATTATTATTATTATTATTATTATCTCCGGCTGATATACTGACACCGACTGGGGCACTTCAATCTACAAACCTTATTTCTTGTAGAAGGCGAGACTGAACTCTTTCCAGATAGCTTGCAAATGCTTCTCGAGCTTGCAGTTTGCTGAAGAAAAATGTATAATAATCTCATCTATTTTCTCGTGAATATCACTATATTTGGTAGAATTTATAACATATGATTGAAGCACGCTTGCTGTATAAGTGTTGCC